>JAGFNQ010001411.1:0-20654 GCA_024364735.1 Boesenbergia rotunda | reverse complement strand
TAATGTCTATTGGAGTTTCTTGAACTTCTTCAAGTTCAATATTACTCCCACTGTTTTCTTGTAAAAGAAATTCTTTTTCTAGAAATACAGCATGCCTTGAAACAAACACCTTTTGTTCCAAGGGATGATAGAATTGGTAACCCTTCGTTTCCTTAGGGTATCCAATAAATAGACATTTATCAGACTTAGCATCCAATTTGTCTGATACAGTCCGCTTCACATAAGCAGGACAACCCCATATTTTAAGGTGAGTTAAATGAGGTTTCTTACTATTCCACGTCTCATATGGAGTAGTAGAGACTACCTTGGTCGGGACTCTGTTTAGCAAGTAAACAGCTGTCTTAAGTGCATAGCCCCAAAAGGATTTTGGAAGAGTTGCATGATTCATCATAGATCTAACCATGTCCATCAAGGTTCGGTTACGCCTCTCAGATACACCATTATGCTGTGGTGTATACGGGGAGTCCATTGAGACAATATCCCATTGTCCCTAAGATAATCTTGAAACTCTTGACTTAAGTATTCACCACCCCGATCGGATCGAAGTATCTTAATACTTTTGCCAAGCTGTTTCTCCACTTCATTTCTGAACTCTTTGAATTTCTCAAAAGCTTCAGATTTGTGTTTCATTAAGAACACATACCCGAATCGTGAGTGATCATCGATAAAGGTAATGAAGTAGCTATAGCCTCCTTGTGCAAGAGTTGACATTGGTCCACATACATCAGTATGTATTAGACCAAGCAATTCTCCCACTGGTTTACCTTTTCCGGAAAAGGGTAATTTGGCCATCTTGCCTTTTAAGCATGATTCGCATGTATCAAATGAACCGGGTTCAAATGATTCCAGAATTCCACATCGGTGTAATTTGGTCATGCGTTTCTTACTTACATGGCCAAGACGACAATGCCACGTATAGGAGTCTATTTGATTATCTATTCGAGCACGTTTGTTGCTAACTTCGATATTGAAAACGTCACCGGATAAATCTAACGTGTAGATACCATTGCACAAAGTTCCGGTCCCATAAAGAACACCATTTAAAGTTATGTAACAACAATTGTTACTAAAAGTTAAATGATAACCCTTTTCATTCAAGCATGAAATAGATACAATGTTCTTTATTAACGAAGGAACAAAATAACAATTATCCAATTCTAAGACACGTCCAGTAGGGAGCTTTAGCAAATATGTTCCGATGGCAACAGCAGCAATCTTTGCTCCATTTCCAACTCGCAAATTCGCTTCTCCCTTGACGAGTCTTCTTCTATTCCTTAGCCCCTGTATGTCATTACATATATGTGAGCTACACCCAGTATCAAGTACCCAGGTGGTTGAGGAAATAGAGTGACATTCAATAACGAAGATACCTGAAGAGGATGGGGCATCGGATGCCTTCTTCTTCAAGGACTCAAGATAAACCTTGCAGTTTCTTCGCCAGTGACCCTCCTTGCCGCAGTGATGGCAAGTGCCTTTTGGTGTCTTTTCAGTCTTTTTGGCCTTTTTCTTCTTTCCCTTATTCTGTTCTTTGGCCTTCCTCTTAGAACCTTTCTTCGAGGAACCAACTAACAGTACCGTCTTCTGATCCTGCTTCACAGAAGGCTCTATAGTCTTCAGCAGGTTGAGCAACTCAGGAATGGTAGTCTCCAGCTTGTTCATCCGATAGTTCATCACAAATTGTGAGTAACTTTTGGGCAAACAATGCAGAATTAAGTCAATACTTAGTTCGTGATCCATTGCAAAACCGAGTGTGCCCAGTCGCTCAATGTACCCCAACATCTTCAACACAAACTGTGAGACAGAAGTGCCTTCCTGCATCTTAGAGGTGAAGAGGAGTCTGGAGACCTCGAACCTTTCGGATCTCGCCTGCTCGTCAAATAACTCATGAAGATGGAAGATGATGGTATAAGCATCCATATGCTCATGCTGCTTTTGCAGCTCAGGTACCATAGCGGCTAGCATGATGCAACTCGCAAGTTCAGAATCGGTCACATGTTTCTGATAGGCCACTAACTGGTCTGGAGTTGCATCTTCTGGAGGACGGTTGGGAAGTTGATCTTCAAGGACATAAGCAAGCTTTTCTGCCTTGAGGACTATCCTCAGGTTTCGAAGCCAGTCCATGAAGTTTGGCCCAGTCAGCTTATTGGTGTCCAAAATGGAACGCAAATTCAGAGAAGACATGATCAAGTGATTATCCTAGAAATACAAATTGAGCTTATGTGAGAAGAATGATAAAGAATGCATCAACATACATTAATTAAATCCTATTTATTTTTCGAATTGAATAACCCTTTTTATCAATTCGGGAGATCGTAGGATCATCTCCAAATAGGTTGATATCCAACCATAGATAAGAACAACCATGGCTGTGGCCATCAAGTTATTCTTAGCTATGAAGGTAGGTAATTATACCGATTACATATCACATATATGTAACTACCACTTTATGCTATCAACTAATTGAATGTTTGCATAAATCATTGGGTTGTTAACTCATTAACAAGTATGCAACAATATACATAGCACCCAACTACACCTCTCTTTACATCGACCTTGGCTGTGGCACAACAAATCGATGCTCCAAGCTTAAGGCTGACCCATTAATCAAGAAATAGTTTTAATATGGTTGGAGCTCATTCAACCGTTTAGTCAGGCTTGGATGTGTCCAACAACCAAAACTAAGGATTGACCTCTGACTCCAACTATATTAATCATAAACTAATTCCATGGTTTGAACATGTTGAGGTTCAAGCCGGGCATGGATGTGTCCATCAACCCAACGAGAAACAAAACTCCGGTTCTAACCATATTAATGGAAGGTGTTGGCCTTAATATTTTGTAAGGGGTTTTGGGTCTCATCCTTTTCTTTTAAGCACATTCATGACATATAATTATGTCATGTACTAACGATTTCCTTAATAAAGTATGTATGTGACTTAATTTATCAAGTCTCATTAATTGAATTAGGAACCGGATTTCCTAATTCCAATTTCATACTTTATTCAAGGAATTGTTTTGGGAAACAATTTCCTAAATTGTCATAATCAATTTCGGAAATAATATGTTTAAGACTTTGATTTCTCTAAATCAAATCTTATTAAATTAAGAGACAGATTCCCTTAATTCAACCACATATTATTTTCATGAAAATCTTATTTAAGGAAATATACTCTATAGGAAATAATTTTCCTAATTAATTTTGGAGACAATAATATGTAAGAGCATCACCTCTTAAATCAAATAAGGAAATTATCGTTTGAGAATCACCTCAAAAATTTCCAAGATTTGATCACATATTTTATTTATGGAAAATTAATATCAATAAATAACTTAATTTGGACGGCTCCCCGAGGCTCAATCCAAAATAAGAATTTATTGATAATATAATTTGGACGGCTCCCCGAGGCTCAATCCAAATTAAACATTTGACAATTTAAATTCAATTTAGGAAATTTAATTATAACAACTAACTTTAAATTGGACGGCTCCCCGAGGCTCAATCCAAAATAAAGAATTTTGTAAATAATTTAATTTCCAATTATGAATTTAAATGCCAATTAATATTCCATAATTTGTCTAGACTTTCTCGAAAGAAAGTGCCCAAAATTGCGAGCTTTCCATAAATGGAAAGTTTCCAAAAATAAAATTTTCAGAATAATTGTAAGTTTCTGGTACAAAGAAAACTTACGTATTTCCAAAATTGGAAAATTTCCAAAATTGGAAAGTTTCCAAAAATGGAAAGCTTTCACAATTATCATAAAATTTCAGAAACAGGGATATTTCAAAAGTTTGCGAAATTTCATGAGGATTTCCAAACTTTGAAATTCCTAAATCTAAAATTTACCATAATTGGAAAGTTTCCATAATTGAAAATTTTCCAAAATTGAGATCATGACAAAGTTTTCCGCAAAACAATTATATGATTATGTCGAACACTAACCGGCTCTGATACCACTGTTGGGACCGGGTGCATGTTGACATGGATGCGGGTTCGTAATTTTAAAATTAATTACGTGCAGCGGAAGATTTAGCATAAATAATTTCTCAAATTATTTAACCACACATCTAGCATGCAACCTTATGTTGTGTAGACATGATCATATATTTAAAATTTTGCAGAAACGTAAACTAATTTACTTGTTACCTCGCGTAACTCGAAGAAAGGGACGAGATCCAACCGTAAGCGTCCCTTGGAAGCTCCGCCTCTATTCGCGTCCACGCCGAGTTTTCTTCGGGATGACTTCGCAAAGCCAAGAGTTTCATGCCGACAAGAACTACTAGATTCTCCAAAGGCACGACAAGAATACCAAGAGAGAGATGGGAAGACTAACCACCAAACGAAGAACGGAATCAAGATTCCGGGAGGAAGGAAGGAGTTGCGCCCGCTTCTTCTTCTTCATTGGCAGCTGCTTGGTGGTGGCTGAAGCTCACGGCAAAAGGGGTTCTCCTTTTAGGGCCGGCGGCACTAGAGGAGGGAGAGGGAGAGAAGGAGAGAGAGAGAGGGCTTATTTCTAGATCTCTTAGATTAAATTCCAAGCCTTGCCTTGGTTCCTTTATATAGTAGCCTCTCAACCGCCAAGTCTCCTTTTTATGGAATAAATTTTCATAAGAAATTTATCATATAAATTTTTTTATGATTTATTCCATCATGCTAAGTTTTTATCATAATTTAATTTATAATAAAAACAACCATGTCTCCCTTTTCTTATGGAATAAATTTTCACAAGAAATTTATTATATAAATTTTTCTTATAATGGAAAAATCAATTCATAATTGATTTTATAAAATAAAATAAAGTATTCAAAGTTTATTTTAATTTCCATGAAAATAATAAACCAAACCTCGGTTTATAAAATTTATATTATCCATAATTTTATAAAACAAACCACACTTGGTTTATTTTATAACTTGAACCAAAGAATTTGGTTCTTCCTTTTAATCTGGCCGGCCAAACAAAGAGGGTAGGGACCCTCTTTGGCCGGCCAAACCCAAGCCAAGATCATATGAATTAAACTCATTTAATTCGTCCAATAAGCCTTCAAAAGACTTAGCCATTTTATGCTTCCGATGCGTCTATGAAAAATTCAGATTCGACTTATCTCTCTTGATCGGAAAATCCAATTTTCAACTCATTTTAAATCCTTCGGATTACTCATAGTGTATGTGACTAAATAGGCTTTCAATTTATGTTGGTCATCTATAATTAACCAATTATAGAACGATCATGAGTGACACCTAGTAGTACATCATGATCCCCAATTTATCGAAAGATCAACGGTTGACCTCAGAAATAATTCTGAAACCCTTCAGCAGCTATAATGAATCGTGCCCCATTCCCTTCACCATCTTATACCCACTTGGTTCAGGACATGGTCTATGTGTGTCAGTTCCCACTAGGCTGACTACGTCACACCTAGCCCAAGTAACGTTTCCTCGTCCTATGGATTCTAATTACTCTCATGTATTTAAGAGATTCATACTCTGAACATGTCATGCTCTAGCCAGAGGCATCGAGTAACCATCCGACAATAGGCCTCGGGTATACATCTCCTCGCAAGGAGTGGTGAATCCTTTGTAGGTTGTTCAAACATCTTCATACACTTCGGCTTATACCCAATCATCCTGGGTCCACACCTTCTTGGAGATGCTTGCTTAAGATGTCAAAGTATAAGTCTCCATGACCAAGATGACTTGAACACCACAAGTCAAAGGAACATCGCACTTAAGCTGCAGTAAGAACTTCACTGACATGTCTATATGTAGACTACCATATGAAGTTTTACAGCTAGTCACTCCAATGAACTAGTTCCCTTAACTAGCATTCATGTTTATCTCCGGGCATCCCAATGTCACCAACCAGTGAGAATCGGCTGATTAGAGAATAACCCATGCTAATCTCAACAGAATTGATAGTGTCCGTATCTATCAATTCATCGACTAGGGACAATTTCAATACTTCACAATTGCACATGTAGAGATAATCACTAGTTGTGAATTCATCACAAATTCTCTCATGCTGTGAATTGTATTGCGGACATTCAGTAAATGAATTTAAGATCTCAATCAAATACACAGGCATGTATACTCAAATAGTGAATATTCATTTATTAAAATAAATGATTACAATCATAAGGCGATTGCCTTAGGACACTTCTCTCATATTAGTAACAGTTCTCAACTCGGGCTCAGATCTCCCGAGTTCCCAACTCGGGCTCAGATCTCCCGAGTTCCCAACTCGGGATCAGATCTACCGATAAACTTTCCCGAAGCATTGTGTCCTTTGTGTGTGACCAAATAGGTTCTCGTGACGTTGGCAATGCGCCTAAACACTATAGACACATAAGCAATGAGCGGCATCTAGCAATGCATCACTGCTACCCAAGTAACAAGAAAAGTCGAGATCCGACTAAATCTCCGTGACTATCATAGTGTACCTTGTCCTTCTATCCTTGATATCTAGATTGACTAATGAGGCATAGACCGTGTCATCCTCAATCAATCTTGTGTTTCTTGATCCCAGAGTAGACTCACTCAAACAAATGGGCTCGATATCTCATATTGACTCATTTGAGCATGACCATGCGTTTCAGTAGTCCTACTCGATCAAGGGGCCCACAGATATCACTCCCGTCATATGGGAGGGATAGATCCCATCTACATCACTCACATCCCTCCGCATAATTCATTACATACCCAATGATCGCCTTTATAGTCCACCCTGTTACGGGTGACGTTTGACGATACCAAAGTACATAACTCCTTATGTAGGGAACCGTAGTGACTTCAGGTCTAAGGACTATTCATACTAATAGTCACATGAGAAAGTTTATGACACTCATATGACAATCTATGAAACTTTCTCATAGCAGGTCATTCAGTACACATTCTCCAATGTATTCCCATGTGCCAACTTGATATCACATATCCATGACTTGTGAGCTCAAGTCATCAGTTGACCTACATGCTAGTCTCCATGCATCAATATTGTCCCTGAATAATTGATGCTTGATTAGAAATAATTTAGTGTAGTGTTCTCTACATTATCTCACTATCGATTCAACCAATCGATATAATGTAGATAAGAACCTACTACACATGGACATTATTATACTTAGTCATTCGGCATAGAATACAAAGTAAGTATAATAATCAAACATGCATTTATTAATAATAGAATATGATATAAAATGCCCCTAGTCAATCATCCCATAATTGGCTCTAGGGCTCCTACTAACATAAACATCACTTCGTAAGAGATCATGTAGCCGGGGGTGAAATAGTCCTTAAGCATGTAGACTCAAAGTCAAACTTAGCTGATATCTTCACCAAACCCTTACCTGAGTCTAAGTTCAGCTCACTAAGAAGGCAGTTAGGGTTATGCTTAGTAGAATATGATTGTTCTACTTGTGTTTTTTAACTGTTTTATTACTTATCTGATATTTAATTGAAAAATCATTTTTATCATGAAATTTAAAATGATTTCCGACTTAGTTTTTTGAAAAACATACCCCCTTCAAAACTAAGATTTTTTTGCAAATGGACTTAGCTTAGGCCCTAACTCTAGAACTGCATGCACCTATAGATCTAGAAGCTAGCATCTAACAAGCACCTTAGGGTACTTTTGATTGTAACCTAGACTAGGTTGAGATGCTTAGGTCTATGCCTTGATTCAAGATGCTTTAAGTTAGTGCATCTGCAGTAATTGGGACAATAAATACCAATTGAACAGTAATCAGGATAAGTGTCAAGCTTAGAAAATCTAACTTAATTAGATCACTTGACTAACCCTAGTGAAAGCTACTGTTTATAACAGTTAGTAAGTAGCTAACTGGGTTAGACAGGACCCGAAAGAGAAAATTTAAATTGATTTGGTCCAATTTATGCATAGAATTGGTTCAATACAACACTTTACTTTCCTTACTCAAGTTTTTTTGCTATATTTTTTTTGATATATGGCAAAGGGGGAGAGATTAGAAAGGAGAGAAAAGAAGGTTTTAAAATTTAAATTAATTTTTTTTCAAAAACTTTTATCTCCTTTTTCAAAAAGTAAAGTAATTCAAAACTCTTTTTGCAAAATTTTCGAAGTACTACACTCAAAAATGTTTTGAAAAACTTTGTAAGTACTTAACTCAAAAATGTTTTGAAAAATTTTCTAAGTACTTAACTCAAAAATGTTTTAAAAAATTTTCTAGGTACTTAACTCAAAAAAGTTTTGAAAAACTTTCTAAGTACTTAAACTCAAAAATGTTTTATGTTCTAAGTACTTAACTCAAAAAAAATGTTTTGGAAAATTTTCTAAGTGCCCAATTCGAAAATATTTTTGGAAAATTTTTCTAACTTGAAAATCCCTTGTGAGAATTTTCTAAGTATTGAAAAACTGAAAAATCTTTTCATTATATGATAGACAAGGACTTAGAAATGTTTTCAAAAACCCCACGTATTCTTAAAAAACTCAGGGGGAGATTTCTTCCAGGGGGAGGAAATTAAGTATTTTACTTGCTTTATTAACTTAACTTTTTGAACCGTGTTGCCATAAATCAAAAAGAGGGAGATTGTTGGTCCAGGTAGCACCTAAGTCAAACCTGAGTTTTGATAATGACAAAGGGTTCAGAAGTTAAGATGTTATTGTGATCTAACTTGTTCACTAAGTGTTCAGGAAGAAGTCCTAGGTACACTAGGCAAGAAGTCCTGGCAAAGGGCTGGGCAAAGACGTCCTGGTCAAGGACTGGGCAAGAAGACCTGACCGGAAGTCGGGCAAAGAAGTCCTGGTCGAGGACTGGGCAAGAAGTCCTGGCAAGGGGCTGGGCACCGAAGACCTGACCAGAAGTCGGGCAAAGAAGTCCTGGTCAAGAACTGGGCAAGAAGTCCTAGCAAGGAGCTGGACACCGAAGACCTGACCGGAAGTTGGGCAAGAAGACCTGACTGGAAGTTGGGCACGAAGACCTGGTCAGGTGGATTGGGCAAAAGACCAACCGGAGGAGCTGGTTGGCAAAAGGTAAACTCTCCTGAGAGGAGTAGGTGAGGATGCGTTCCCCGTCGAGGGAACAGTAGGTGTCGGTTCGACGTAGGGTTCCATTTGGGAGACCCGAAGTCAGAACAAAGACAGCTACGGCTGTAAATAATGACTAACACTCTTGCTTGGTTTATTTTGGAACTAACCTTGGTTACAGGGACCGAAGGATTGTGTTTCTGCAGCTCAGACGCCCCAAAGGAGTGGGGTGGTTCACTGGGCTAGGCGCCCGGGAGGTCACGGGCGCCCAAGGTAAAAGCCAAAAACTGTCAAGAAGCAAGACTGCTTCGAACCACACTGGGCTAGGCGCCCTGGAGGTCCCGGGCGCCCAAGGTCAAAGATAAAGCGGTCATCGAAGCAAATCTGCCACGAAGCCAATGGACCAGGTCAACTCAGGCGCTCGAGAGGTCCCAGGCGCCCTAGTCAGCCCAGGTGCCGAATCGAAGGGGATAAGCGCTGACCGAGCTATGGATTGAGGTTCCCACAGGTGAAGGCACGTGTCAGGCGCCCCCATGGGCACTATAAAAGGGGCTTGACCCCAAGGCTTCAAGGACAACTCTTTCCAATGCTCCAAATACTTTCGCTCTCGCGCTGTGCTCCGGCGAAGTTCCATTTCGAGATTTCAGCGCCGACGACGACCCTCTGCTCCAGAATTCGATACATCTCGGGCGTCGATAAAGTTTTAGATTTACGAAAGTGTTGTAATTTGTTTTTCAAATTCTATATTTGTACTCTCAATCTGTAAAGATCTTTCCGAATATAGAATTGCCCAAAGTAAACGGTCAAAGACCATGGGCCTTCGAGTAGGAGCCGACCGCGACTCCGAACCAAGTAAAAAATCAACTTGTGTTCTTGTGCAATTTATTTCCTTCCACTGCGTATTTGCTCTTTCTTAG
This sequence comes from Boesenbergia rotunda, assembly GCA_024364735.1. Taxonomy (NCBI): domain Eukaryota; kingdom Viridiplantae; phylum Streptophyta; class Magnoliopsida; order Zingiberales; family Zingiberaceae; genus Boesenbergia; species Boesenbergia rotunda. Next base: position 10,747 of record JAGFNQ010001411.1, on the reverse strand, counting down.
TACGTAAAGTTTTTAACGATATTCACCCCCCCCCCCCTCTATCATTTTCTTCGATCCAATAGTATGCTTGAAGGCACATGTCGACGAGAGTCTTTGGAGTGAGGAGGAGTGTATTTGTAAGCTGGGCAGTCAACTGGTGTTATAACAGTCGACTTCCAGTAAGCACAGAAACTCATAGAGAGTTGAAGACCCTGGACTAGTCGACTACTCTTGGAGCAGTCGACTGGTAGCTGACAAAATTCGAACGTTAGGCTTGTAACGGCCTGATTTTTCTGGGGGCAGTCGACTGTCATGGGGGCAGTTGATTGGTGGCAAGGGTTTCAGACTTGAGATCTATTTAAAAGGCTCGGGTTTGGTTGAATCCTTTGACTAATTTGGTTTTGGTTAAAGGCCAAATAGTAGTCTTGGTGTTCAAGCATTGTCGAGGTGTTGTGGCAAGGTTTCTCCACCCACAAGGAGCGACAAGGGCTAGCCGGAGGTTATCCGGGGAGTGATCCACCGAAGGATTCTTGGATTAGTCACCCTTAGGGGTGGATACCATGTAGATCTTCCTTGTTAGCATTGTTCTTTGTTGTTAGTTTCATTTCTATTGTATATTCCTCTTGCGCAACTAACAACGTAGGTAGAAGAGTTCGAAAAGTGCTATTCACCCCCCCTCTAGCAACCGTACAAGATCCAACAAAAACAATAAATTTTCAAAAACAACCAACAGCTCAAAACACCGAGAATTTCACATGCCACGATGGTGTGGACATATAAGAATTCTACATTTGTGAGAAGAGGTTTTACCCATTAATTTTACTATCTTGTCATCCTAACTTTTTAATAAGTAAAATTAATAGTTGGTCCTCTTTGGCCCTACAAATAATGGCAGTGACTACGATGGGGAGGATACTATTATTTGTATCTAAGTGTTTACCATTACACGACACCAAGAAAAATTATTTCCGATTATGTGTCTTCCGATGGGGAAGTACACACGCTCTTCAATAATTTCTTATAGTCTTTTCTGACCTAGTGATCTGCAGAACAAGCCCATCCGATAGGGAGGAAGGCACTCAAAGCTGGCATGCAGACTTGTTCGCATCACTTGTCAGATTGTAATGGAGGTCGCGGGACCCTTAGGGTCCCTCTCCCACTTAGTTATTTACGTTGAGGTTTTTCACATGCACACACACACGACATGCACATGAACCAATATAATAGACAATGAAAAATCCTAGATTTTTCCAACAATTATGGCCTTGGTCTCCAATGCGCCTCCAGTCATGTCGCCACCTCGTCCACTCCATCCTTTCCATGCTCAAGCCACCATGAAGGAGTCCCCGAGCTGAGATGACTAGCTTACGTATTTACATCCATTGATCCTATACTCCACAAGGTTGCGTACATGTAGACTAGATCAAAAGTAAATAAAAGCTAGGCTAAACAAGTGCCATATTTAATTACAAAAATTAAATAACTTATTTAGACTCGTCAACCCCGAGGATTCAATTAATTACACAACACACAATCAATCACATACAATAACCATAATTGCCATAATAGTTGGAATCTAGTGTCTGCAACAAAGATTAATCCATGGCAATTAATTAACAAAAGGACTAATCCATCGTAGGTCTTTATGTTTATTGTCGGAGTCCATGACATAAATTAATTGACATATTAATTAACAAAAATTAATCCATGGCAATTAATTAATCATCATGCAATGATAAGAAACATGGCATGAAATAACAAGAAAACAAAAGGAGCTAGGGAGAGGATTACCTCGCCTTTTACCTCATAGTCTTCTACCTTATGACCCTCCCCTCCAGAACGTCGTGTCGGCGACGAGCTACCAAGACACGGAGTCACTGAAGGCCTCGAATCAACCACCTTTCTTCAAGCCTCTTCCAATCACCAACACAAACCCTAGAAAACTAGGGTTTGCTTTGCGCCGTGACCCTTTCCACCTCTCCACCTCAAACCGCCGGCCACCTCAAGCATCAAGGTCCGGCCCGCCACAAGGTGACACCGAGAGGAAGGCTAGGAAGATTAAGAACAAGAGGAAGAATAGTGAAGAAGCTCCTTTCTTCCTCCTCCAACCCGAAATTGCCGCCGCCGGCAACCTCTTCCAAAAACGCCGCCGCCGGAGCTAGAGGAAGAGTATTCCTCACCGCCGAGCACCCTTCTTCTCTCCTCATGTGCATACTCAAGCATGGAAGAAGAAATGGAAGAGAAGAGAACAATCCCTCTCCTCCTTTGAGTCCTTCTTCCACCAAGCTACTGGCGCCGCCTTCTCCTTACCGCCGCCGACTTCTCTTCCACTCTCTAGTCGCCGTTGATCACCAAAAGAGAAGCACATCCTCTCCTTTGCACTGTGGATGCCGGCCAAGGAGCTGTGGAGGAGATAGAGAGGAGAAGAAGAAAGACCACCCCTTCTCCTCTTGTGTCGGTGACCTAGGAGAGAGAGAGAGGGAGAGAGGGTTTTAGGATTTTTGGTAATTGAGATTAATTCGATTAATTATCAATTAATTATGGATTAATTCTTAATTAATTCATCACTCCTATGGGGTATTTATAAGGCTAAGGTAGGGACCAAGAGGAGGAGTTGGTTCTTGGCCCGCTAATGGATCCAAAACTCGATCCATTAATGAAGATCCATTACACTAAAGGAACCCATTGAACTTCCTCACCAACCCCCATATTTTCATATGGGCCTCACCTATTATGAGTCGTCCATCTCCCCGTGTTTTATGATATCGAATGCCCGATAATTAATTTAATTTATTGACAATTAAATTAATTATCCTCTTGATCCTTTATTAGTACCACTCAACCTTTTCATCATGCCGGGTCATAGTCCACTTGCAAGATTTGACATGACGATCCTTTTGAGCTCACCAAGGGGGCATCATCATCCCAACTCACCAGGACACGGATTTCATCAATAATCAATGACACACCATATAATTAATATTATTTCCTAATTTATCGGGTCTATCGATTTAACAGAATAAATCTCACCTATTGGTAAGTCAAAGAAATAATAATTAATTATACGTGCCCGTTATTATTTCGGGATTAAGAGATCATACTCCAGAATATATACCCGAGGTTTAATCCAATTTATGAAGTCAGTACACAATTAGATGACCTCTCTTTTGGTCCAACTCAATGCACACAAAGTGCACTAGTGTAATTCCACGGTTAAAACAAACCACACCTAATTACACTATAACCATCCCGATGGTTTGTCCAATTCCATCTCAGTTGTGAGCCTCTTTCTTATACTTCTACAAGGAACTTGATAACATGATCTTCTTGTTGGATCGAGAGAATATGATAGAGGGGGGGTGGGGGGTGAATATCGTAAAAAACTTTTCGGATTCGAGGTTAAGAGAATACGCAGCGGAATTGAAAACACAGCACAAGAACTCAAGCAATTTTACTTGGTTCGGAGTTGCGGTCGGCTCCTACTCCAAGGCCCACGGTCGTTGATAGTTTACTGCGGGAAATTCTATATGTGCGCAAATATTTACAGAAAAATATTACAGTTGTAGTACAGTAAACTAAAAATTAAACTCTTCGTTATTGACGCCCGGTGTGGATCGTGCTTCGGAGCAGAGGGTCGTCGTCGGCGCTTGAATCTCGAGATGGAAGGTTTCTGGAGCAGAGCGCTTGAGTCGAAGAGCATATTGGCGTTGGAAGAATTGTGTCAGAAGCCTTGGGGGTCGATCCCCTTATATATTGCACCTGGGGCGCCCGGGACGCTGGGGGCGCCCTCCACGTGTCACTCGATCCGCAAACTTCTCGATCAGCCTTTATCCCTCCAAGATCGGGCTCGAGGTTTGACGGGGGTGCCCGGGAAGCAGGGGGTGCCCGAATTGGCTTGGTCGGCTGGCTTCTCACTGACTTGAACTCTATCTGCTTCGTTGGCTTGGACCCAGTGCGCCCGGGACACTGGGGGGCCCGGGACCTCCGGGGCGCCCTGCCCAGCTGCTGCCCCTTTCCTTTGGGGCATTCTGAGTTGCAGAAACTCGTTCCTTTGGTCCTGCATCCAGGGTTACTACCACACAAAACAAAGCAAGTATGTTAGTGAATTTTTTACAGTCGTAGCTGTCTTGGTTCTGACATTAGGTCTCCAAAATGGAGCCCTAGGTCGAGCCGACGCCTACTGTTCCCTCGACGGGGAACGCGTCCTCCCCTACTCCTCTCAGGAGAGTTTTGTTGGTGCAGAATGCACCCAAGTCAAACCTGTGTTTTGATATTGGCAAAAGGGTTCAAAAGTTAAGGGCTAGTTGTTGTCTAACAAGTTTCTTGAGTGTACAGGAAAAGCCCTAGCGAAGCAATGCTAGGCCCTGGCGAAGTGCTGCCAGAAGAAAAGACCTAGTGAAGGACTGCTAGGCTCTGGCGAAGGAACGCCAGAATGGAAAAGCCCTAGCGAAGGAATGCTAGGCCCTGGCGACGGGCTGCCAGAAGAAAAGACCTAGCGAAGGGCTGCTAGGCACCAGGCGAAGGGCTGCTTGGCACTCAAGACCTGGCGAAGGACTGCCGGGCAAAAGTCCAACTGGAGGAGCCGGTTGGCACCAGGTAAATTCTCCCGAGAGGAGTAGGTGAGGACGCGTTCCCCTTGAGGGAACATTAGGCGTCGGTTCGACCTAGGGCTCCATTTTGGAGACCAAAGTCAGAACCAAGACAGCCAAGGCTGTATAATTCATTATGTTATTGGTTTATTGTGTTTTGGACTAACCCTGGATGCAGGACCAAAGGAACGTGTGTCTGCAGCTCAGAATGCCTCAAAGGAAAGAGGCGATCGCTGACCAGGGCGCCCGGAGTGTACTGGGTGCCCCCAAGGTGAACACAAAACACAACACAACCAGAAGAACCTCGACAGCACATTCTGAGGGCGCCCCCGCTGTCCCGGGCGCCCCCATGGCAAACCAACTGAAGAGTTAAGCTGCTGCCGCGTCTGCACTGCGCACCCAGGGTGCCCCCGCTGTCCCGGGCGCCCCCATTGCAAACCAACTCTGCCGCGTCTGCGCTACACGCCCAGGGCGCCCCCGCTGTCCCGGGCGCCCCCAGCCAGACTTGCTGAGGAGACCTCAGCGCTGCGGATAAGAGCTGGTCGAGTCAACCAGGGCACCCCCGTCAAACGGTTATCCCGAGTTCTTAGGGATAAACCCTTGACCGCGCCTTTTGGGGATCAAGCGCCACGTGGGGGGGGGGGGGGGGCGCCCCCGTCGACCAGGGCGCCCCCAGGCCCTATATAAAGGGCCCTCGACCTCCTTCTTCAGAGCATCAATGACTGCGACGCTTCCACGCTACACTGCTTTCATTCAACGCATCCAAACTCTCTGACGACCGCACTCTGCTCCAGGAACGTCCCTACTCAAGCCCGAAGCGCTGTCGACCTCCCGCTGCACCGAAACTCAAGCCTACCCCGGGAGTTGGTAAATACAGAAGTGTAATCTTTCTTATTGCAAATTGTATTTCTCATCTGTATTCATTCTACGCATTATAGAATTGCCCAAAGTAAACGGTCAACGACCGTGGGCCTTGGAGTAGGAGTCGACCCAGGCTCCGAACCAAGTAAAACCTTGGTGTTTGCGTTGTTTGTTTTTATTTCGTCGCGCACTTACTCTTTCTTTTTAATCCGAACATTTTCCAATATTCACCCCCCTCTATCGGTCTTTCTCGATCCAACAAGTGGTATTAGAGCGGGGAATTCAAACTTGGTGCAACCACCAGTTTGAAAATTTTTCGGATTTCTTTCGTTTTCCCTCTCAATTCTTTTAAAATATTTTTCGTTCGAGTTTTATTTTCAAGGTTGGTGCAACACCCCTTGAAATTTGTTTTTATTTACTCTTCCCGCACTACTAATCCAAGACCAAGTCTTGGAATATTTTTGTTTTTTTTTTGTTGTTTGCAATTTCAGAACGAATGGCCATCCAAGAAGGCTTTAGCACCGCCAGACCTCCACTTTTCAGTGGAGAAGACTTTCCTTACTGGAAAAGTCGAATGGAGGTCCACATGAAAACTCAGGTGGATATGTGGATAATCATCCAGTCTGGACTGATGATTCCCACAAATGCTGAAGGCGTACCACAAAACTACTCAGAGTGGGACACTGCCCTTAAACGCAAGATTGAAGCTGACGCCAAAGCAACGCAGACCCTTCAATGCGGACTGACAAAAGAGGAGCTGAACCGCGTAGGCCCATTCAACAGTGCCAAGGAGCTATGGGCTAAACTGATCGAGCTCCACGAAGGAACTTCAGATACGAGGATCAGCAAACGGGATCTGCTACTGAACAAGCTCTTCACCATCAGAATGGCAGATAACGAGACAGCAGCTCAGCTCCATGCCAGAATCCAGGAATTGATGAACGGTCTTCACGTAATAGGTCACCAGGTTCAAAACCGTGATCTTATAAGGTATGCCCTAAACGCGTTCCCTAGGACCACCTTGTGGGCATCTATAGTAGATGCATACAAGGTCTCTAGGGATCTTTCAAAAATTAAGTTAGATGAGTTATTTTCTGAACTTGAACTGCATGAATAGACTAACTGCAATTTGGTCGAGAAAAGTATAGCTTTCTTTGCAGGGAAAACAGGAAAGGCGACCAAGAAGCAAACTCAAGTTGAACCCGAATCTACCTCAGATTCAAAAACAGAAGATCAAGAAGAAGATCAATCTGAACTGGTCCGGCTAGCTCGAAGCTACTACAAAAAGTTGAAGAACCAAACCAACACACGGAGAACAAGCCGAAGAAAGGACGGACAAGCTGAACCGGCAACTGACAAACACAAGCCCAACATAACCTGCTACGAATGCAAGAAGAAGGGCCACTACAAGACTGACTGTCCAAGTCTAAAGGAGTCCAAAAAGACCAGAAAGAAAAAGGCACTCCAAGCAACCTGGGACGAGTCTTCCTCAGAAGAAGAAGAAGAAGCACCCCAGTCCAATCTTCTAGCCCTGACCGCTTCGGATCAAATCGAGACTGACTCAGACTCGGACCAGGACGACGGCAAGCTGACTTTCTCCGACAACGGCGAAATAAGGGTAACGGGTTTTTCAAAATTGCAATTGAATTTGCTTATTTCCTATCTATCCCGAGATTTGGCGAAAGCCAAACTCCGAATCGAGTCCCTCCGACAGGAAGTAAAATTCCTGAAAGAGGAAGCTGAGTCTAAGGCCTTAACCGAGAAACATCAGGAAGGAACCCCTGATCAAGTTGAAAAACTTGAATCAGAGAATTCCTCCCTGAAAACTCAAGTTAAGGACTTAAGAACAGCTTTAGAACGATTCACCTCTGGTTCCAAGAACCTTGATATGATTCTTGGAAAACAGAAGTCTGTTCTAAACCGATCCGGACTTGGCTATAGAACCAAATCTCGGCAAAGATCTTACTTTGCTGTACTGAACCAGTCAAGACCTAAGGTTCAGGCATGGGTGCCAAAACTGTGCCTGACTAAACCAACTGGTTCAAATCAATTTTGGATCTCCAAGGACAAGATTCACATCTTGCCTAACCCATACAGAGGCTTTAGTCCAGGGGGAGCCAAAATCAAAACAATTTTTATGATTAGATAATTTTTTGCTTGATTGCTTGTTTATTTAATTTTCTGCAATCTGCCATGCTTAGATTTAGGGATACTTAGATTTAAGGACTCAACTACTTGAAACTTGAAAACATAGTATTGGGAGGAGGTGAGATGATAGTACGTTGGGGAAACCAACTCTAATAAGATCAAGTCTACTTGGTCTCTTTAGACTGGTGAAACCAGCCGAAGCTACCGATCCAAGACCCAAGCTAGTTAGACCAAAAAATGACCTAATTTAATTTGAAAAATGAAATTTCATTAAAAGGCTTTGTCAAGGAAAGGGTGGATGATCCCATAAGGCTACGGCCAAAGAAGGCCTAGTGCCTTGCCAAGACCTGGAAGCCAATTTCTGAAATTCAAATTCAAATTATCTTTTGTCAAATTCGAATCTAACTCAAATTTCAAATAATTATAGATTCTAATCTGTTTTCAAAATTTCTACTTCTTAAACTTATTTCTTTTTCAAAAATCACTTAATCTATTTTTCAAAATTTCTAAACTTATTTGTTTAAAAATCTATTTTCAAAAGTAAATAACTTTTCAAAGTAAATTAAAACTCCTTTTTAAAATTTTTACCCTCAAACCTGTCTCACAAAAACCTTAAGGATAATGTAAAGTCCCGCCCTAAATCCTCTAAGGATTTGTGGCGTTACTTTAACATTCATAACATCTTTACTAACGCTTATATTTATACTACTTTATGCATCATATAGCGGAAGCATAACATCATTCACGTAATGTTAACATGACTACTTCATGTATTCATTTCCATCTAAGCTTTAGATGCATGCGATCATACAAGAGCGGAAGCATAAGACTTGAAAGCATGTAGATCATGCTTGTACGTGAGAGCATGAAGCCTAGGGTTTAAAAACAAATTTTATACATGAGTAGGCCGAAACATGTATGGGCATTATAGCATTTAGGAGCAAGTTTCATGAAATGCATAAAGTATGTGGTGTCCATGCGCATGATACAATATGACAAGTAAGGATCTAAACATATGGAAGGTTTTAACATGATCGTGGCATGCAACATGGGGAGCATAAGGGTGTTGAACATGAGAGGACTCAAACCAGCAAGTGATGGCCGAATATCATAAGTGATCTAAGCATAACTAGGCATGGCAAGTATGATAGAGTTTTAGTGGATCATGAGCATAAACAAGATAGAATGTTATGAGGGAAGCATCATATCAACTACTTTAGCATAATCGAATAGAGTGGTGTATCCATACAGTCAAGATGGAGACATCATATGTTCACAAGTATAGCAAAAACTTATCATGAAGTAGAGTAATGCCAAACATAAGAGCAATCTTAGAGTAGTGTGCAGAAGAAGGTGTATAACATCCTTAGGTTTCAAAATTGAAAACAAAACATAGAGCGAGCAAGATCTTTAATCCACCGTCACTATCACATTTCCCTTGCTCTTCTTCCTGCAGCTTCCTTAGTTAGTGTCCTGTAGCATAAGAACACTAAAACTATAAGCAATGCTTAGTAAGGCCTTGTCCTACTCACAAAACGTCGTCAATTCGTAAGCATATCAAGTATAGCATAGAAGCATAACATGTTAAGCATAGAAGTCATTAAGCATGGTAAACATAACGTGTAAAGACATGGGATCATTAAGCATGGTAGACATAGTGAGCATAGTAATTTCATGAAAAGATTTCCTTTTTGAAAACATATACATAGTACTTGAATATAACATAGTCATCTTTTGGGGGCCCCGGCTTGTACCCTTAGTTTTGTGCACATGAACCCTATTTAGGCACAAGGTAGCTAGCCTTGACCTAGAAGGGTTCCTTATTAGGCCTTCTTGAAATCCTTCAGCCTGGGGGTCTCTAGGCCTTCTCAAAAAGTCCTTCAGCCTAGGACCCATCATGAACTCATTTAAGAGTTTGTGGTACAAGCCAATCATAAAGTAACATAGTTATCATGTACATTTCCCTTTTTAAGCATGCTCTTAGTCCCTTCCTTTCAGGGAGCATTACTTTAGGCCTTAGCCTTCATCATACATAAACTCATAATCCATGATAACTATTTATGCATTACATAGGTATTCATTCATGCATTTCATTCATATCATAGTATAACATGCTTTCATGAAAGTGAACATAAATAAGGTCCAAGGGTTCCCTTGGCCGAAAATCATCATCATGCATTCTTCACTTTCCTAGATCATACAAGCATGGTTCATGTCATTCAAAGCATGCAATATCATAAGCATTCATTAGGGTAGCATGGCATGTAAATAGGTTTAGGACCTAACCCTATTCTTGGGTTGGCCGAATGTTGTAAAGAGGTTGGACCTCTTGCATTGAGTTGTATTTCCTCATAATCATATCAAGCATCATGGAAGCAATCATAGCATGGGGTTTTGTCCAAGGCCTAACCCTAGTTTAGGGTTGGCCGAAACATACATGTCATCAAGAATTTATCATACAACATTCCATACATTATGTAGCATTTAATCAAACATGTAGTAGCATATGGCACACCCTAACCCTTGGTTAGGGTAGTGGCCGAAACTTTAGAGGACATCATGCAACTTATTCGCAAACAATTATGCTACAGGCGAGGGGCACTTACCTTTTTCGCTAAATCCTTAGGGTATACCCTTAACTTGGAGGGATGGTACCCTTAACTTGGAGGGATGGTACCCTTAACTTGGAGGGATGGTGCCCTTGGTCCTTGCCCTTGAGATCCTTGAATGCTCCTTGTCTTGCAAGAGGTACTCAAGGGAGTTTAGGGAATGTCAACCCTAACCTTGGGTTTCGGCAACCACAAGGGGAGAGTGTTGCTTGGCTTCGGTGGAGAAGGGGAGAAGAAGGTGGCTTTCGGCCACTTGGGGGAGGGGAGGAAGATTAGTGTTTGGAGGGAGGAGTGGAAGGGGGCTCTCGGCAATAGCAAGAGGAGGGAATGAGTGATTGTGCTCTCACACTCTCCTCCCCCTTTTATACTTAGTGAAGAGGCATGGTGCCTCTTCACTAAGCACCCTTTCACCAAGGGGTGTTTCACCAAGAGTTTTCTTCCACCTCTTCACCTTCCCTAACCCTTAACAAGGATTTCCCTACTTCCTTCTCAACATCTTCTCCCCTGGTGAGATGGTCACCAAGTCTACTCCTCAAGGCTTTGCTTGCCAAGAGTACCAAG
>JAGFNQ010001410.1:411688-428951 GCA_024364735.1 Boesenbergia rotunda | reverse complement strand
TATTTCGTTAAAGGGGAGACTTGGCAATGGAGAGGCTACTATATAAAGGAACCAAGGCAACGCTTAAATTCCAATCAAGAGATCAAGTAGCAAGCCCTCTCTCTCTCCTTCTCTCCCTCTCCCTCTAGGGCCGGCGCCCTCTCCCCCTCTAGGGCCGGCGCCTCCTTCCCTTGCCGTGAGCCACCACCAAGAAGAGCCTGAAGAAGAAGAAGAAACGGGTCGCGACTCCTTCCTTCCTTTCCCCGAAATCTTGATTCCGTTACTTGGTGGTTAGTTTCCATCTCTCTCTCTTGATATTCTAGTTGTTCCTTTGGAGAATCTAGTAGTTCTTGTTGGCACAAAACTCGTGGCTTTGCGAAGTCATCCCGAAGAGAACTCGCCGTGGACGCGAATAGAGGCGGAGCTTCCAAGGGACGCTACAGTTGGATCTCGTCCCTCACTTTGAGTTACGCGAGGTATTGAGTAAATTAGTTTACTTTCTGAAAAATTTTAATTTATGATCATGTCCACACATCATAAGGTTCCATGCTAGATACGTGGTTAAAATAATTTGAGAAATTATTTATGCTAATTCATCCGCTGCACGTAATTATTTTTAAAATTACGAACCCGTATCCTTGTAACCATGCACCCGGTCCCAACATGTACTAGGCCCGATGTATCGTATGCTCTGAGCGTCACGAGCAGATACCAGTCTGATCCAGGAATGGATCATTGGGCGGCTGACAAGACAATCCTTAAGTACTTAAGAAGAACTAAGGATGTGTTCCTAATATATGGAGAAGGAGATATGGTAATACGTGGGTATACAGATGCCAATTTCCAGACAGATAAGGATGACTCCAAATCTCACTCTGGATACGTATTTACTTTGAATGGAGGTGCAATAAGTTGGAAGAGTTCCAAACAAGACACCGTAGCGGATTCTACCACGGAAGCAGAATATATCACAGCTTCGGAAGCAGCAAAGGAAGCAGTCTGGATCAAGAAGTTTGTCTCCGAACTTGGTGTGGTTCCAACCATTGATGAAGCAGTGCCGATTTACTGCGACAACAATGGAGCTATTGTACGAGCAAAGGAACCAAGGTCTCATTAGCGATCCAAACATGTGCTTCGCCGCTATCATCTGATCAGAGAGATTATAAGTAGGAATGACATACAAATTGAGAAAATTCCCACTGAAAGGAATTTAGCGGATCCCTTTAACTAAGGCCTTGCCTCAAAGTAAGTTTGAGGGTCATGATAGAGCCTGTGGTATTGGATACCGTAGCGATTGGCATTAGGCCAAGTGAGAGTTTGTTAGTAATATGAGAGAAGTGTCCTAAGGCAATCGCCTTATGATTGTATACATGTCTGTGTATTTGATTGGAATCTTAAACTCATTTACTGAATATCCATAATACAATTCACAGCATGAGAGAATTTGTGATGAATTCACAACTAGTGATTATCTTTACATGTGCAATTGTGAAGTATTGAAATTATCCCTAGTCGATGAATTGATAAATAAGGACACTATCAATTCTATTGAGACTAGCATGGGTTATTCTCTAATCAGCTGATTCTCACTGACGGGTGACATTGGGATGTCCGGAGATAAACATGAATGCTAGTTAAGGAAACTAGTTCATTGGAGTGACTGGCTGTAAAACTTCACATGGTAGTCTACATATAGACATGTCAGTGAAGTTCTTACTGCAGCTTAAGTGCGATGTTCCTTTGACATGCGGTGTTCAAGTCATCTTGGTCATGGAGACTTATACTTTAACATCTTAAGCAAGCATCTCCAACGAGGTGTGGACCAAGGATGGTTGGGTATAAGCCGAAGTGCCCGAAGATGTTTGAACAACCTACAAAGGATTCACCACTCCTTGCGAGGGGATGTATACCCAAGGCCTATCGTCGGATTGTTACTCAAAGCCTCTGGCCAGAGCATGACATGTTCAGAGTATGAGTCTCTGAAATACATGAGAGTAATTAGAATCCGTTGGACGAGAACGACATTACTTGGGCTAGGTGTGACGTAGTCAGCCTAGTGGGGACTGACACATATAGGCCATGTCCTGAACCAAGTGGATATAAGATGGTGAAGGGAATGAGGCATGATTCATTAGAGCTACTGAAGGGTTTCAGAATAGTTTCTGAGGTCAACCGTTGATCATTCGATTAATTGGGGGTCATGATGTACTACTAGGTGTCACTCATGATCGTTCTATAATTGGTTGATTATAGACGGCCAACATAAATCGAAAGCCTATTTCGTCATACGCACTATGAGTAATCCGAGGGATTTAAAACGAGTTAAAAATTGGATTTTCCGATCAAGAGAGATAAGTCGAATCTGAATTTATCAGAGACGCATCAGAAGCTTAAAATGGCTAAGTCTTTTGAAGGCTTATTGGACGAATTAAATGAGTTTAATTCGTATGGTGATGGCTTGGATTTGGCTGGCCAAAGAGGGTCCTCACCCTCTTTGGTTTGGCCGGCCATAATAAGAGGGAGAACCAAATTGTTTGGTTCAAATTATATAATAAACCGCGTGTGGTTTGTTTTATAAAATTATGGATAAAGAAATTTATATAAAGAGATTTATTTTCATGGAAATTAAAATAAACCTTGGATTGGTTTTTTTATTTTATAAAATTAATAATAGATTGATTTACCATGGTAAAGAAATTTATAGAAATTTATTCTTTTTATGGAAATTAAAATGAACCATGGATTGGTTTATTTTATTTTATAAAATCAATTATGAATTGATTTTTCCATGATAAAAAAAATTTATAAGATAAATATCTTGTAAAAATTTATTCTATAATAAAAGGGGAGACATGGTTGTTTTTATTATAAATTAAGTTATAATAAAAACTTGGCATAACGGAATAATTCATAAGAAATTTATAAGATAAATTTCTTATAAAATTTATTCCATAATAAAAGGGGAGACATGGTTGTTTTTATTATAAATTAAGTTATAATAAAAACTTGGCATAACGGAATAATTCATAGAAAAATTTATAAGATAAATTTCTTATGAAAAACTTATTCCGTTAAAAAGGAGACTTGGCGATAAAGAGGCTACTATATAATGGTGCAAAGGCAAGGCATGGAAATCAATTCAAGAGATCAAGGATTCTTGCCTAGCCTCTCTTCCTCTCCTTCTCTCCCTCTCCCTCTTCTAGGGTCGGCTACCCTCTCCCTCTTCTAGGGCCGGCTGCCCTCACCTCCATTGCCGTGAGCCACCTCCACCAAGAAGGTGCCAAAGAAGAAGAAGAAGCGGGGCGCGACTCCTTCCTTCCTCCCGGAATCTTGATTCCGTTTTTCGTTTGGTGGTTAGTTTTCCATCTCTCTCTCTTGATATTCTTGTCGTGCCTTTGGAGAATCTAGTAGTTCTTGTCGGCACGAAACTCGTGGCTTTGCGAAGTCATCCCGAAGAAAACTCGGCGTGGACGCGAATAGAGGCGGAGCTTCCAAGGGACGCTACAGTTGGATCTCGTCCCTTACATCGAGTTACGTGAGGTATCAAGTAAATTAGTTTACTTTCTGCAAAAATTTTAATTTATGATCATGTCTACACAATATAAGGTTGCATGCTAGATACGTGGTTGAAATAATTTGAGAAAATATTTATGCTAATCCTTCCGCTGCATGTAATTAACTTTTAAAATTACGAACCCATATCCATGTCAACATGCACCCGGTCCCAACAATAAATAGTAGTTTTCACTAGGGTTAGTCATGTTAAGTGTGTAGCGACCCGCCTTCTCTACCTTAGACGGACCGTTACTTTGTCTACTTCTTGACTCTAATGCAACGACTAAAATTGCGGAACTTTCTTTAACTTTTTTTTTTGTATTTAAATCTATCTAAGAATGATATTCTAACTTTAATAGTCATGCATTTAAACTCATCACGCAAGGTTCTATAACATTACTAGAGCATTATGGAATATAAATGCAACTTTTCTAAGCATATTTAAAGCAATAAAACTTAATTCAAAAGGAGACTAACAACATCTTGGCACATGCATCAAATAACTCCTAAGCATTTCTACCTATCCAAACTCCACTTATCAGATTCTATAACATTTCTAGAACTTCATAGAATGTAAATCTTACTTTTCTATTGAATTTACAAGCATTTTAAGCACAATTAGGACTTAGTCCAAAAGGGAATAATAAGCTCAAGAATAAGTCTAAAATTCAATGTATCAACATGCTAAACTACTCATGCCCTTGCTCATCTAGTGCATTCACAAAAGTATGCATACTAATTGAAATGACATGGGATCTTCATTCTACAAAATTGAGCATGTAAAACTATCCAAAGCATAAATGTTTAATAAACTCCATAACACAATAACTTGGAATTTGGAAACCTTAAACATTGCATTTCAAATAAGTTAAACTGTCTCGTCCCAAGGACCTCTCCAAGGTCAGCCACCACACACACGTTACTCAGCACCGCCTTGTCGCCTTCCTTTAGAATTGTTTACCTTTATCCTTACCTGCAGCAAGAGGAAATGCAACTAATAAGCATAAAGCTTAGCAAGTACTATCTAGCTCACAAAATCTCGAAATGTGCAAGCATGCTTTTTAAACAATGTGAAATCACATGAGATACTTTTATGCTTAAAAGAAACACTAAAACATGTATAACTCAAAACATGCATACTCAAGCATTAATACATCTTAACTCACTTTTCCTTGGCTTAACTTGAAACTTTAGCAATTCTTTAACTTTAAATCTTTCTTTAACTTTTAGAAAATTCCCTTAAATTTTAGAAAAACTTTGCTAAAGCATATACTTGAAAATAATAACTCACTTGGATCCACTTAAGACGTAAGTACCATCTTATGCGCGTTCCCTAAAAGGTTGGGGTAGCGAGCTACCAATCCTAATAGAGCAGACCTTGGTCTACCAGGGCCAAAACCTTGGAATTGGACACCTGGATTTCTTTAACGACGCCCTTGGACGCCGGGTACTGGCCTTAGAAAGTAAAATAGCTTTTCTCTCTTTTCTTTCTTATCTTTAAATGCCTTGGCATTTTATCGAACACCTTGCGTGCCCAAATCCCTAAGTCTTGACTTTTGGGGATTTCGTAAGGCCTTGGCCTTCTCTTTTCTTCTTCTTTATCTTTCTTTTCTTTTCTTTTAGATTTCTTAGACCCTAAACTCACATAGGATACTCTATCAAATATATATAAGCATATAATGAACTAAGATCGCATGCAAAATCTTAAACTAAAAGTAAATATCTCTTTTAAAACTTTTAAGGGAAAATTCTTACGGAAAACCGCCTCTTACTGCAGGTGAGCAGTACTTACCATGATTTCTTGGACTTACAACCGAAATTAGATGACTAGGGCTCGGGTAAAACTTGAGATCTCTATGAACCGTCCGCGCCTACGTGTTCTTCTCGTCGAGACGAGCGAAACGCCCCGACCCCCTTGAGATTCCCTTAGCCGGCGCCCCTTAGGAGAGGAGAGGAGGAAAGAAAACCTAGGTTCTCTTTTGTTTTCGCTGCCCCTCCCTCGCCCCCTTCTCTCACGCAGCCGAAAATTCTCCTCCAAGGGTTTCACGCGACTTAAGCGGGGTTTAAATACCTCTTCATGAAAAAAAACGTAACTACTCTATAAAATTATTTCTCTCCACCTTTTGTTGTGCTTGATACCCTAGCCCAGCCGGTCACTTGCGCGCCCTTAAAGGCTTGCTCCTCTTGTGGTCGCGAGTTCGAACCCCCCTACTGCCCTTTAAAGTTTTTCTTTTTTTAAAAATACTAAACGGACTCGGAAAATTCCATAAAAATATTCTAAAAATTCCTAAAAATATCTAGAATATTTTTAAATAGTTCTAAGGACTTTAAGGACTTAAAATGGAAATTTTGGGGCGTTACAAAGTGTTCTGTTCAAGTTAGATTTTCTAAGCTTGACACTTAACCTGATTACTGTTGATTGGTATTTAGTGCCCCAATTACTGCAGATGCACAGACTTAAGCATCTTGAATTAAGACAAAGATCTAAGCATCTCAACCCATTCTAGGTGATCAATCAAAAGTACCCTAAGGTGCTTGTGAGATGCTGACTTCTAGATCTATAGGTGCATGCAGTTCTAGGGTTAGGACCTAAGCTAAGTCCATTTGCGAAAAAGCCCTAGTTTTGAAAAGGGGTAATTTTTCATAAGAAAACTAAGTCGAAAAATTATTAAAAAATAACAAAAAAAATGATTTTTTAAATTAAGTAGGAACTGATAAGTAATAAAACATTTTTACTAAAACAGAAGTAGAGCAAACCTATTCTACCAAGCATAACCCTAACTGCCTTCTTAGTGAGCAGAACTCAGACTCAGGTAAGGGTTTGGTGAATATATCAGCTATGTTAGATTTTGAGTCTACATGCTTAAGGACTATCTCACCCCTGGCTACGTGATCTCTTACGAAGTGGTGTTTAACTTCTATGTGTTTAGTTCTGGAGTGTTGGATTGAGTTTTTAGTTAGATTAATTGAACTTATATTATCAATGTAGACTTGGATTTGGGTGTAGTTAAGCTGAAAGTCTTTAAGAGTGTGCATCATCTATAAGAGTTGTGCTACAAACTCTCCTAAAGCAACATACTCAACTTCAGTTGTGGATAGAGCTACACAGTGTTGCTTTTTGCTGCACCAACTTACTAGACTATTTCCTAACAATTGGCAGCTTCCACTTGTACTCTTTCTATCTAGTTTACAACCAGGATAGTCAGAATCTGAGTATCCTGACATGTCAAAAGTTGAGGTCCTAGGATACCAAATCCCTACATTTAGAGTGCCCTTAACGTATCTTAGTATTCTTTTTAGGGATACTAAGTGTGTTTCCTTAGCACAAGTTTGGTATCTAACACACATTCCTACAGCAAAAAGGATATCAGGTCTGCTGGCTGTAAGGTACAGTAGACTTTCAATCATGCTTCTATAAAGTTTAAGGTCTACTGGTTTACCGTCAGGGTCACTATCTATTTTTACATTTGCGGCCATAAGGGTACTTATGCTTTTGGAGTTATCCATTTTGAATTTCTTTATTAACTCCTTGGCATATTTGGATTGATGGACATAGTTTCCATTCCTAGTTTGCTTGATTTGTAACCCTAGAAAGAAGTTGAGCTCACCAACTAAGCTCATTTTGAATTCATTTTCCATTATTTTAACAAATTCTTTTAAGAAGTTTGAGTTGGTAGACCCAAAGATTATGTCATCGATGTAGATTTGTGCAATAAAGATGTCTTTTTCTAAGATCTTAATAAATAGGGTTGAGCCAATTTGTCCTTATTAAATTCTTTAGAAATTAGGTAGGTTGATAGATGTTCATGCCATGCCCTGGGTGCTTGTTTTAGTCCATAAAGTGCTTTAGTGAGTTTGTAAACATGGTCAGGTCTTTCTAAGTCCTCAAAATCGGGGGGTTGTCCTACATAGACTTCTTTCTTAATAAATCCATTTAGGAAGGCTGACTTTACGTCGATTTGGTAGAGTTTAAATCCTTTATGGGATGCAAAGGCTAACAACATCCTAATGGACTCAAGTCTAGCTACTGGGGCATAGGTTTCGTCATAATCTAACCCTTCGACTTGACTGAACCCTTTGGCTACTAAGCGGACTTTATTTCTCACTATTTCTCCTTGATCATTTAGCTTATTCGTGAAAACCCACTTAGTGTCAATAATGAATTTGCCCTCAGGTTTAGGTACAAGTTCCCAGACATGGTGTTGGGACCGGGTGCATGTTGACATGGATACGGGTTCATAATTTTTAAAATTTTATTACGTGCAGCGGAAGTTTTAGCATAAATAATTTCTCAAATTATTTTAATCACGTATCTAGCATGCAACCTTATGATGTGTGGACATGATCATAAATTAAATTTTGCAGAAAGTAAACTAATTTACTCAATACCTCGCGTAACTCAAAGTAAGGGACGAGATCCAACCGAAGCGTCCCTTGGAAGCTCCGCCTCTATTCGCATCCACGTCGAGTTCTCTTCGGGATGACTTCGCAAAGCCACGAGTTTCGCGCCGACAAGAACTACTAGATTCTCCAAAGGCACGACAAGAATATCAAGAGAGAGAGATGGAAACTAACCACCAAGTAACGGAATCAAGATTCCGTGGGAAGGAAGGAGTGAGTCGCGACCAGCTTCTTCTTCTTCTTCGGCCTCTTCTTGGTGGTGGCTCACGGCAAGGGAAGGGAGGGCAGCCGGCCCTAGGAGAGGAGGATACTAGCCGGCCCTAGAGGGAGAGGGAGAATAGGAGAGGAAGAGAGGCTAGGCAAGAATCCTTGATCTCTTGAATTGTTTATTTCTAAGCCTTGCCTATGCACCTTTATATAGTAGCCTCTCCATTGCCAAGTCTCCCCTTTAACGGAATAAATTTTCATAAGAAATTTATCTTATAAATTTTCTTATGAATTATTCCGTTATGCCATGTTTTATTATAACTAACTTTATAATAAAACAAACACATCTCCCCTTTTATTATGGAATAAATTTTCACAAAAATTTATAAATTTTTCTTATCATGGAAAAATCAATTCATAATTGATTTTATAAAATAAAATAAACCAATCCAAGGTTTATTTTAATTTCAATGAAAATAAATCTCTTTATATAAATTTCTTTATATAAATTTATTTATCCATAATTTTATAAAACAAATCGCGCTTGATTTATTTTATAATTTAAACCAAATAAATTGGTTTCCCTCCTTTATTGTGGCCGGCCAAACCAAAGAGGGTGGGCACCCTCTTTGGCCGGCCACACCAAGCCAAAACCATTACGAATTAAACTCATTTAATTCGTCCAATAAGCCTTCAAAAGACTTAGCCATTTTAAGCTTCCGATGCGCCTCTAATAAATTCATATTCGACTTATATCTCTTGATTGGAAAATCCAATTTTCAACTCATTTAAATCCCTCGGATTACTCGTAGTGCGTGTGACTAAATAGGCTTTCGATTTATGTTGGCCGTCTATAATTCATCAATTATAGAACGATCATGAGTGGCACCTAGTAATACATCATGACCCCCAATTAATCAAAAGATCAACGGTTGACCTCAGAAATAATTCTGAAACCCTTCAGCAGCTCTAATGAATCGTGCCTCATTCCCTTCACCATCTTATACCCACTTGGTTCAGGACACGGTCTATGTGTGTCAGTCCCCACTAGGCTGACTACATCACACCTAGCCCAAGTAATGTCTTTCTCGTCCAATGGATTCTAATTACTCTCATGTATTTCAGAGATTCATACTCTGAACATGTCATGCTCTGGTGAGAGGCTTCAAGTAACAATCCGACGATAGGCCTTGGGTATACATCTCGCAAGGAGTGGCGAATCCTTTGTAGGTTGTTCAAACATCTTCGGGCACTTCGGCTTATACCCAATCATCCTGGGTCCACACCTCCTTGGAGATGCTTGCTTAAGATGTCAAAGTATAAGTCTTCATGACCAAGATGACTTGAACACCGCAAGTCAAAGGAACGTCGCACTTAAGCTGTAGTAAGAACTTCATTGACATATCTATATTTAGATTACCATATGAAGTTTTACAGCTAGTCACTCCAATGAACTAGTTCCCTTAACTAGCATTCATGTTTATCTCCGGACATCCCAATGTCACCAGCCAGTGAGAATCAGCTGATTAGAGAATAACCCATGCTAGTCTCAACAGAATTGATAGTGTCATGTATTTATCAATTCATCGACTAGGGACAATTTCAATACTTCACAATTGCACATGTAGAGATAATCACTAGTTGTGAATTCATCACAAATTTTCTCATGCTGTGAATTGTATTGCAGACATTCAGTAAATGAGTTTAAGATCTCAATCAAATACACAGACATGTATACTCAAATAGTGAATATTCATTTATTAAAATAAATGTTTACAATCATAAGGCGATTGCCTTAGGACACTTCTCTCATATTACTAACAAACTCCCACTTGGCCTAATGCCAATCGCTACGGTATCCAATACCACAGGCTCTAACATGACCCTCAAACTTACTTTGAGGCAAGACCTTAGTTAAAGGATCCGCTAAATTCCTTTCAGTGGGAATTGTCTCAATTTGTATATCATTCCTACTTATAATCTCTCTGATCAGATGATAGCGGCGAAGCACGTGCTTGGATCGTTGATGAGACCTTGGTTCCTTTGCTTGTGCAATAGCTCCATTGTTGTCGCAGTAATCTGGCACTACTTCATCAATGGTTGGAACCACACCAAGTTCGGAGACAAACTTCTTGATCCAGACTGCTTCCTTTGCTGCTTCCGAAGCTGCGATATATTCCGCTTCCGTGGTAGAATCCGCTACGGTGTCTTGTTTGAAACTCTTCCAACTTATTGCGCCTCCATTCAAAGTAAATATGTATCCAGACTGAGATTTAGAGTCATCCTTATCTGTCTGGAAACTGGCATCTGTATACCCACGTATTACCATAT
The DNA here is from genome assembly GCA_024364735.1 of Boesenbergia rotunda. Lineage (NCBI taxonomy): Eukaryota > Viridiplantae > Streptophyta > Magnoliopsida > Zingiberales > Zingiberaceae > Boesenbergia > Boesenbergia rotunda. The sequence continues at coordinate 418,478 of JAGFNQ010001410.1, read as the reverse complement.
CTCCTTCTCCATATATTAGGAACATATCCTTAGATCTTCTTAAGTACTTAAGGATTGTCTTGACAGCCGCCCAATGATCCATTCCTGGATCAGACTGGTATCTGCTCGTGACGTTCAGAGCATACGATACATCGGGCCTAGTACATAACATAGCATACATGATAGATCCTATCGCGGATGCATAAGGAATCTTATTCAGGCAAATCCTCTCGTCTTCTGTGCGCGGACACATAGACTTTGAAAGGTTGATCCCATGCCTGATGGGAAGGTAACCTTTCTTGGATTCCGACATGCTAAACCTTTTTAGCACTCGGTCTATATATGTAGACTGCGAAAGACCAAGCAACCGTTTTGATCTATCTCTATAGATTCTAATCCCAAGGATATAGGTTGCTTCTCCCAGGTCTTTCATGGAGAATTTTTTGGACAACCAAATTTTAACTGACTGTAAGACTGATATATCGTTTCCTATAAGTAATATGTCATCGACATATAATACTAGAAATACGACTGCACTCCCACTAACCTTCTTGTACACACAAGGTTCGTCAGGATTTTATGAGAAATCAAACTCTTTGATTGTCTCATCAAAACGGATGTTCCAGCTCCTGGATGATTGCTTTAGTCCATATATGGATCGTCGAAGCTTGCATACTTTGGTTTTATCAACCGATGTGAAACCTTCAGGTTGTATCATGTATACATCCTCAAGCAGGTTTCCATTAAGGAAAGCTGTTTTCACATCCATTTGCCATATGTCATAATCATAATGAGCTGCTATGGCCAGGAGCATCCAAATGGATTTAAGCATAGCTACTGGCTAATAGGTTTCGTCATAATCAATTCCTTGTTTTTGACGATATCCTTTTGCCACTAATCTAGCCTTAAAGGTAACAACATTACCTTCCATGTCGGTTTTCTTCTTGAAATCCCACTTGCACCCTATGGGCTTAATCCCTTTAGGTGGGTTAACCAAGTCCCATACTTGATTTTCGTACATGGAATTCATTTCCGACTTCATGGCTTCAAGCCATTTGTCCCTTTCTGAACTTTTCAGAACATCTTCATAACTGATAGGTTCGTCATCGTTAATGAGTAACACGTTGTTCGATTCACTTATGAGAAATCCGTATCTCCCCGGAATATTGTGTGTCCTATCAGACCTACGAAGAGGTGGTATTGTTTTAGGTTCAACTGATAGCTCATCATTATGAGTTATTGGTTGTGGGTCTAGACTAGGTGTCTCTGTAATGTCTATTGGAGTTTCTTGAACTTCATCAAGTTCAATGTCACTCCCACTGTTTTCTTGTAAAAGAAATTCTTTTTCCAGAAATACAGCATGCCTTGAAACAAACACCTTTTGTTCCAAGGGATGATAGAATTGGTAACCCTTTGTTTCCTTAGGGTATCCAATAAATAGACATTTATCAGACTTAGCATCCAATTTGTCTGATACAGTCCGCTTCACATAAGCAGGACAACCGCATATCTTAAGGTGAGATAAGTGAGGTTTCTTACTATTCCATGTCTCATATGGAGTAGTAGAGACTACCTTGGTCGGGACTCTGTTTAGCAAGTAAACAGTTGTCTTAAGTGCATAGCCTCAAAAGGATTTTGGAAGAGTTGCATGATTCATCATAGATCTAACCATGTCCATCAAGGTTCGATTGCGCCTCTCAGATATACCATTATGCTGTGGTGTATATGGCGGAGTCCATTGAGACAATATCCCATTGTCCCTAAGATAATCTTGAAATTCTTGACTTAAGTATTCACCACCCCGATCGGATCGAAGTATCTTAATACTTTTGCCAAGCTGTTTCTCTACATCATTTCTGAACTCTTTGAATTTCTCAAAAGCTTCAGATTTGTGTTTCATCAAGAACACATACCCGAATCGTGAGTGATCATCGATAAAGGTAATGAAGTAGCTATAGCCTCCTTGTGCAAGAGTCGACATTGGTCCACATACATCAGTATGTATTAGACCAAGCAATTCTCCCACTGGATTACCTATTCCGAAAAAGGGTAATTTGGCCATCTTGCCTTTTAAGCATGATTCGCATGTATCAAATGAACCGGGTTCAAATGATTCTAGAATTCCACATCGATGTAATTTAGTCATGCGTTTCTTACTTACATGGCCAAGACGACAATGCCACGTATAGGAGTCTATTCAATTATCTATTCGAGCACGTTTGTTGCTTACTTCGATATTGAAAACGTCACCGGATAAATCTAACGTGTAGATACCATTGCACAAAGTTCCGGTCCCATAAAGAACACCATTTAAAGTTATGTAACAACAATTGTTACTAAAAGTTAAATGATAACCCTTTTCATTCAAGCATGAAATAGATACAATGTTCTTTATTAACGAAGGAACAAAATAACAATTATCTAATTCTAAGACAAGTCCAGTAGGGAGCTTTAGCAAATATGTTCCGATGGCAATAGCAGCAATCTTTGCTCCATTTCCAACTCGCAAATTCGCTTCTCCCTTGACGAGTCTTCTTCTATTCCATAGCCCTTGTATGTCGTTACATATATGTGAGCTACACACAGTATCAAGTACCCGGGTGTACGAGGAAATAGAGTGACATTCAATAACGAAGATGCCTGAAGAGGATGGGGCATCGGATGCCTTCTTCTTCAAGGACTCAAGATAAACCTTGCAGTTTCTTCGCCAGTGGCCCTCCTAGCCACTGTGATGGCAAGTGCCTTTTGGTGCATTTTCAATCCTTTTGTCCTTAGTTAACTTATTGGTGTCCAAAATGGAACACAAATTCAAAGAAGACATGATCGAGTGATTATCCTAGAAATACAAATTGAGCTTATGTGAGAAGAATGATAAAGAATGTATCAATATACATTAATTAAATCCTATTTATTTATCGAATTGAATAACCCTTTTTATCAATTCGGGAGATCGTAGGAACATCTCCAAATAGGTTGATATCCAACCATAGATAAGAACAACCATGGCTGTGGCCATCAAGTTATTCTAAGCTATGAAGGTAGGTAATTATACCGATTACATATCACATATATGTAACTATCACTTTATGCTATCAACTAATTGAATGTTTACATAAATCATTGGGTTGCTAACTCATTAACAAGTATGCAACAATATACATAGCACCCAACTGCACCTCTCTTTACATCGACCTTGGATGTGACACAACAAATCGATGCTCCAAGCTTAAGGCTGACCCATTAATCAAGAAATAGATTTAATATGGTTGGAGCTCATTCAACAGTTTAGTCAGGCTTGGATGTGTCCAACAACCAAAACTAAGGATTGACCTCTGACTCCAACTATATTATTAATAAACTAATTCCATGGTTTGAACATGTTGAGGTTCAAGCCGGGCATGGATGTGTCCATCAACCCAAACGAGAAACAAAACTCTGGATCTAACCATATTAATGGAAGGTGTTAGCCTTAATATTTTGTAAGAGGTTTTGGGTCTCATCCTTTCTTTTCTAAGCACATTCATGACATATAATTATGTTATGACTAACGATTTTCTTAATAAAGTATGTATGTGACTTAATTTATCAAGTCTCATTAATTGAATTAGAAACTGGATTTCATAATTCTAATTTCATACTTTATTCACGGAATTGTTTTGAGAAATAATTTCGTAAATTGTCATAATCAATTTCGGAAATAATATGTTTAAGGCTTTGATTTCTCTAAATCAAATCTTATTAAATTAAGAGACAAATTCCCTTAATTCAACTACATATTATTTTCATGAAAATCTCATTTAAGAAAACTCTATAGGAAACCATTTTCCTAATTAATTTTGGAGACAACAATATGTAAGAGCATCACCTCTTAAATCAAATAAGGAAATTATCGTAAATTTTCAGGATTTGATCACATATTTTATTTATGGATTAATTAATTATAACAAATTGTTTTCTAAGGGTGGCTCCCCGAGGCTCAGATACCCAAAGAAAAGAAATTTGTCGTAAATCCAATTTGGTCCGCTCCCCGAGGCGTAACCAAATTAAACATGACAATTTTATTCTAAATGGTAAATTAAATTACAACAACTAACTTTAAATTGGACGGCTCCCCGAGGCTCAATCCAAAATAAAAAATTTTGTTAATAATTTAAAACCAATTCGAATTTAATTGTCAATTAATGATCCATAAATTTGTCTAGACTTTCTTGAAAGAAAGTGCCCAAAATTGCAAGATTTCATAATAGGTTTTCAGAATAATTGTAAGTTTATGGTACAAAGAAAACTTATTTATTTTCAAAATTAGAAAATTTCCAAAATAGGAAATTTCCAAAATTGAAAAGTTTCCAAAGATGGAAAGTTTTCACAATTATCATGAAATTTCAGAAACTAGGATATTTCAAAAGTTTGCGAAATTTCATGAGGATTTCCAAACTTTGAAATTCCTAAATCTAAAATTTATCATAATTGAAAAGTTTCCATAATTGGAAAATTTTCCAAAATTAAGATCATGACAAAGTTTTCCGCAAAACAATTATATGATTATGTCGAACACTAACCGGCTCTGATACCACTGTTGGGACCGGGTGCATGTTGACATGGATACGGGTTCGTAATTTTTAAAATTTTATTACGTGCAGCGGAAGTTTAAGCATAAATAATTTCTCAAATTATTTTAACCACGTATCTAGCATGCAACCTTATGATGTGTGGACATGATCATAAATCAAATTTTGTAGAAAGTAAACTAATTTACTCAATACCTCGCGTAACTCGAAGTAAGGGACGAGATCCAACCGAAGCGTCCCTTGGAAGCTCCGCCTCTATTCGCGTCCACGTCGAATTCTCTTCGGGATGACTTCGCAAAGCCATGAGTTTTGCGCCGACAAGAACTACTAGATTCTCCAAAGGCACAACAAGAATATCAAGAGAGAGAGATGGAAACTAACCACCAAGTAATGGAATCAAGATTCCGTGGGAAGGAAGGAGTGAGTCGCGACCCGCTTCTTCTTCTTCTTCGGCCTCTTCTTGGTGGTGGCTCATGGCAAGGGAAGGGAGGGCAGCCGGCCCTAGGAGAGGAGGATAGTAGCTGACCCTAGAAGGAGAGGGAGAATAGGAGAGGAAGAGAAGCTAGGCAAGAATTCTTGATCTCTTGAATTGATTATTTCTAAGCCTTGCCTATGCACCTTTATATAGTAGCCTCTCCATTGTCATGTCTCCCCTTTAACGAAATAAATTTTCATAAGAAATTTATCTTATAAATTTTCTTATGAATTATTCCGTTATGCCAAGTTTTATTATAACTAACTTTATAATAAAACAAACACATCTCCCCTTTTATTATGGAATAAATTTTCACAAAAATTTATAAATTTTTCTTATCATGGAAAAATCAATTCATAATTGATTTTATAAAATAAAATAAACCAATCCAAGGTTTTTTTTTAATTTCCATGAAAATAAATCTCTTTATATAAATTTCTTTATATAAATTTATTTATCCATAATTTTATAAAACAAATCGCGCTTGATTTATTTTATAATTTAAACCAAATAAATTGGTTTCCCTCCTTTATTGTGGCCGGCCAAACCAAAGAGGGTCGGCACCCTCTTTGGCCGGCCACACCAAGCCAAAACCATTACGAATTAAACACATTTAATTCGTCCAATAAGCCTTCAAAAGACTTAGCCATTTTATGCTTTCGATGCGCCTCTGATAAATTCAGATTCGACTTATTTCTCTTGATTGGAAAATCCAATTTTCAACTCGTTTTAAATCCCTCGGATTACTCGAAGTGCGTGTGACTAAATAGGCTTTCGATTTATGTTGGCCGTCTATAATTCATCAATTATAGAACGATCATGAGTGGCACGTAGTAGTACATCATGACCCCCAATTAATCGAAAGATCAACGGTTGACCTCAGAAATAATTCTGAAACCCTTCAGCAGCTCTAATGAATCGTGCCTCATTCTCTTCACCATCTTATACCCACTTGGTTCAGGACACGGTCTATGTGTGTCAGTCCCCACTAGGCTGACTACGTCACACCTAGCCCAAGTAATGTCTTTCTCGTCCAATGGATTCTAATTACTCTCATGTATTTCAGAGATTCATACTCTGAACATGTCATGCTCTGGCCAGAGGCTCCGAGTAACAATCCGATGATAGGCCTTGGGTATACATCTCCTCGCAAGGAGTGCTGAATCCTTTGTAGGCTGTTCAAACATCTTCGGGCACTTCGGCTTATACCCAATCATCCTGGGTCCACACCTCCTTGGAGATGCTTGCTTAAGATGTCAAAGTATAAGTCTTCATGACCAAGATGACTTGAATACCGCAAGTCAAAGGAACATCGCACATAAGCTGCAGTAAGAATTTCATTGACATATCTATATTTAGATTACCATATGAAGTTTTACAGCTAGTCACTCCAATAAACTAGTTCCCTTAACTAGCATTCATGTTTATCTCTGGACATCCCAATGCCACCAGCCAGTGAGAATCAGCTGATTAGAGAATAACCCATGCTAGTCTCAATAGAATTGATAGTGTCCTATATTTATCAATTCATCGACTAGGGACAATTTCAATACTTCACAATTGCACATGTAGAGATAATCACTAGTTGTGAATTCATCACAAATTCTCTCATGCTGTGAATTGTATTGCGGACATTCAGTAAATGAGTTTAAGATCTCAATCAAATACACAGACATGTATACTCAAATAGTGAATATTCATTTATTAAAATAAATGTTTACAATCATAAGGCGATTGCCTTAGGACACTTCTCTCATATTACTAACAC
>JAGFNQ010001410.1:258025-411144 GCA_024364735.1 Boesenbergia rotunda | reverse complement strand
TATCTAGTTGATAGAAGTTAATTGCGGACATTGCGACTGGACAGGATTGGGAGAAGAAATGACGGTTAAGGTAGCTTGTTTTAATCGGAATGTAGGTGGTTTGTGCGAACTTGTTACAAAGTGCTAGGTTAGGAAATCTAGGGTCGGGACTGGGCTCATTACCGGGGTTCGACTGAACTGCTCGGCGTTTTCTAAGTGTAGAAAAAAAAGTGATTAAGGATAAAGAAGGAGTGTGCAAAAAAAATTTGTAATTTAAGAAAAATTAATTGCACAACTAAATTTCATACCTTGGAGGCATGGTTGAGGCAAGGGAAGGCTTAGGTTCACTTGATCCACAAGAATGAGGCAAAGGGAAGAAGGAGTGTGAGATGTGGTGTGGGAAATGAGGGAGTCTCGGGTCCCTTTTATAGGGGTTGATGGGGGGGCGCCCGACGGGTCACGGGCGCCCTTTACAGGTTGGTTTTGCCTCGGGCAGGGAAAAGGTCTGTAGGGGCGCCCGACAGGTCACGGGCGCCCTTCTCAAAAGCTGTTTGTCAGCAGCTTTTGACTGCTTTAATCAGCGTGGGGGACAGGAGCGTATAGGGGCGCCCGACAGGTTACGGGCGCCCTTCTCAAGTCGGTCAAATGCAGCTTTTGCTGGCTTTGACTGGAGCTGGTACCTTTTCAGTGTTGGCAGGGGCGCCCGACAGGTTACGGGCGCCCTAGGTACCAGACTTTTGACTGTTTTGACCAGGTTTGACTGTTTGGCTCCGTTTGACTGTGTTTGACCATGTTTGACTAGGTTAATCATAGTTTGACCATGATTATGAAAGCACAAGCAAGGTGGTTTAATTTGAGCTTAATTTTCCTGTCTCACTGAATCTAGGGTTTCAATCACGTTAACCTTAAGTTTTTGAGAGACAGGTTTGAAGGTAAAAGTTAATTTTGAAAGGGAATTTTCATTTATTTTGAAAAGATATTTACTTTTGAAAACAGATTAAGTGTTTTTTCAAAAAGATAATAAGTTTGAAAAATAGAGGTTTTGAAAAACAGTTTAGAATCTATAATTATTTGAAATTTGAGTTAGATTCGAATTTGACAAAAGTTAACTTGAATTTGAATTTCAGAAATTGGCTTCCAGGTCTTGGCGAGGCACTAGGCCTTCTTTGGCCGAAGCCTTATGGGATCATCCACCCTTTCCTTGACAAAGCCTTTTAATGAAATTTCATTTTCAAATTAAATTAGGTCATTTTCTGGTCTAACTAGCTTGTGTCTTGGATCGGTAGCTTCGGCTAGTTCCGCCAAATTGGCTTCCCCTAACGTACTATCATCTCACCTCCTCCCAATACTATGTTTTCAATTTTCAAGTAATTTTAGTCCTTAAATCTAAGAATTCCTTAAATCTAAGCATGGCAATTTGCAAGAAATTAAATAAACACACAATCAATCAATAAAAAAAACTATCTAATTATAAAAATTGTTTTGATTTTGGCTCCCCTGGACTATAGCCTCTATATGGGTTAGGCAAGAGGTGAATCTTGTCCTTGGGGATCCAAAATTGATTTGAACCAGTTGGTTTAGTCAGGCACAGTTTTGGCACCCATGCCTGAACCTTAGGTCTTGACTGGTTCAGTACAGCAAAGTAAGATCTTTGCCGAGATTTGGTTCTATAGCCAAGTCCGGATCGATTTAGAACAGACTTCTGTTTTCCCAGAATCATATCAAGATTCTTGGAACCAGAAGTGAATCGTTCTAAAGCTGTTCTTAAATCCTTGACTTGAGTTTTCAAGGAGAAATTCTCTGATTCAAGTTTCTCAACTTGATCAGGGGTTTCTTCCTGAATTTTCTCAGTTAAGGAATTAGAATCAGCTCCCTCTTTCAGGAGTTTTACTTCCTGTCGGAGGGACTCGATTCGGAGTTTGGCTTTCGCCAAATCTCGGGATAGATAGGAAATAAGAGAATTTAATTGCGATTTTGAAAAACCCGTTACCTTTATTTCGCCGTCTTCGGAGAATGTCAGTTTGCCGTCGTCCCGTTCCGAGTCTGAGTCAGTCTCGATTTGATCCGAAGCGGTCAGGGCTAGAAGATTGGACTGAGGTGCTTCTTCTTCTTCTTCTGAGGAAGACTCGTCCCAGGTTGCTTGGAGTGCCTTCTTCTTTCTGTTCTTTTTGGACTCCTTTAGACTTGGACATTCAGTCTTGTAGTGGCCCTTCTTCTTGCATTCGTAGCAGGTTACGTTGGGCTTTTGTTTGTCAGTTGCCGGTTCATCTTGTCCGTCCTTTCTTCGGCTTGTTCTCCGTGTGTTAGTTTGGTTCTTCAACTTTTTGTAGTAGCTTCGAGCTAGCCGGACCAGTTCTGATTGATCTTCTTCTTGATCTTCTATTTCTGAATCTGAGGTAGATTCAGGTTCAACTTGAATTTTCTTCTTGGTCATTTTCCCTGTTTTCCCTGCAAAAAAGGCTATACTTTTCTCGACTAAATTGGAGTTAGTCTGTTCATGCAGCTCAAGTTCAGAAAATAACTCATCTAGCTTAATTTTTGAAAGATCCCTAGAGACCTTGTATGCATCTACCATAGATGCCCACAAGGTGGTCCTAGGGAATGCGTTTAGGGCGTACCTTATCAGATCACGGTTTTGAACCTGGTGACCTATTGCGTGAAGACCATTCATCAGCTCCTGGATTCTGGCGTGGAGCTGGGCTGCTGTCTCGTTATCTGCCATTTTGATAGTGAAGAGCTTGTTCAGTAGCAAGTCTCGTTTGCTGATCCTTGTATCTGAAGTTCCTTCGTGGAGTTCAATCAATTTAGCCCATAGTTCCTTTGCACTTTTGAAGGGTCCTACGCGGTTCAGCTCTTCTTTCGTTAGTCCACATTGTAGAGTCTGGGTTGCTTTGGCGTCAGCTTCAATCTTTCGTTTAAGGGCAGTGTCCCATTCTGAGTAGTCTTGTGGTACACCTTCAGCATTGGTGGGAATCATCAGTCCAGACTGGATGATTATCCACATTTCCACCTGAGTTTTCAGGTGGACCTCCATTCGACTTTTCCAGTAGGGAAAGTCTTCTCCACTGAAAAGTGGAGGTCTGGCGGTGCTAAATCCTTCTTGGATAGACATTTGTTACTGAAATAAAAGTAAACAACAAAAATATTTCCAAGACTTGGTCTTGGATTAGTAGTGCGGGAAGAAATAATCAAACACAGATTTCAAGGGGTGTTGCACCAACCTTGAGATAAAAACTCGAACGAAGATTTTTTTTTTATTTTAAAAAAATGAGAGAAAAAAAATCCGAAAAATATTCAAACTGGTGGTTGCACCAGATTTGACTTCCCCGCTCTGATACCACTTGTTGGATCGAGAAATACGAGAGAGGGGGGGGTGAATGTCGCAATTCGTTCGGATTTAAAAAGAGCGGGTGCGCAGCGGAAATAAAAGAGAACACAACAACGCAAACACAGCCGGTTTACTTGGTTCGGAGCCTGGGTCGACTCCTACTCCAAGGCCCACGGTCGTTGACCGTTTTCTGCGGGCAATTCTATAAGTTCGCAAAAGTTTACACACAAATAATAATAAAAATATTCTCGTAAACTTAAATACAACTCTTGTTACCGACGTCCGGTGAAGATTGAAGTTCTGGAGCAGCGGGACGTCGTCGGCTTGAGTTGGCAGCTTTCTGGAGCGTGTCGTGGAAGCAGAAGAGCGTAGAATTGTCGAAGGAATTGGTTGTTCAAGAATAGGGTCGAGGCCCTCTTTATATAGGGCAGGGGGCGCCCGACATGCTCGGGGCGCCCCCCACGTGGCTCTTGATCCGGCGAGCCCTCTGGTCAAGGCTGATCTCTTCATCTTCGGGATCAGCTTTGACCGGGGCGCTCGACGCGCGCGGGGCGCCCGGTTGACCGGTCAAAGCGTCATCTTCAGGGCTTCGCGAGAGTGAGCTGCAGCAGCCTTCAGTGGCGTGGCACAGTGGGCGCCCGAGACACGCGGGGCGCCCGACATGCGGGGCGCCCGACACACGCGGGGCGCCCCCAATTGCGCTGCTGTCGGGGCGTTTACCTCTCTGCTGACTTTGGGTTGACTCTGGGGCGCCCGACACATCCGGGGCGCTCTACTCAGCTACGGCCTCACTCCTTTGAGGCTCTCTGAGCTGCAGAAACACAGTCCTTCGGTCCTGCATCCAGGGTTAGTCCAAAACAGCAAATAATAAGTTAGTTAAAACAGCCTTAGCTGTCTTGGTTCTGACTTTGGATCTCCAAAATGGAGCCCTAGGTCGAACCGACGCCTAATGTTCCCTCGAGGGGAACGCGTCCTCACCTACTCCTCTCGGGAGAGTTTTACCTGGTGCCAACCGGATCCTCCAGTTGGACTTTTGCCCAGCAGTCCTTCGCCAGGTCTTGAGTTACCAAGCTTCCCTTCGCTTGGTGCCTAGCAGCCCTTCGCTAGGTTTTTTTCTTCTGGCAGCCCTTCGCCAGTGCCTAGCATTCCTTCGCTAGGGCTTGTCCTGTCTGGCAGTCCTTCGCCAGTGCCTAGCATTCCTTCACTAGGGCTTTTCCTGTACACTCAAGAAACTCGTTAGACAACCATTAACCCTTAACTTTTGAACCTTTTTGCCAATATCAAAACACAGGTTTGACTTGGGTGCATACTGCACCAACACTTCCAGCAGTCATAGCAAACTCAGATCAATCAGCAACAATTTCAGCCATCAAACCAAAGTTTTCAGCCTCCGTTTCAGCCTAATTCCCAACAATTTCAGCCATTTGAACCTCAATTCCAGCAATATCATCAAGGGCAGCAAGGCTTTCAATCATTCCCAGCTTTCCAAGCTCCAAATCAACAAAATTTTCAGCCATCACAGCCCTTGAATCAGAATTTTCAGCCCTACAATCAAGGGTTTCAAAATCCGAGTTTTCAGCCTTCGCCACCTATTTTTCCACCTCAAAATCAGAACTTTCATCCCTACAACTCCCAGCAAGGTTTCAAAGAATCTCAGCCCTTTAATCAGCCCTATCAACAGCCCTAACAGCCATATTTTCAACAAAATCAGCAAGCTCAGAATTTTCAGCCTATTTCATCCTTTCAAGGTCAATCAAGAAGCTATTCTAACCAAGGAGGCTATGGGAGCTCAAGTGGAGGGAATGCGCCCCAACAGAGGGTTGAGGATATGTTTCAACAGATGATGCAGCAACAACAAGCTCAACAACAACAAATACAACAAGTTCTACAACAACAACAACACCAACAAAATCTTGAGAGACAAATGGGGCAATTGGCGAGTGGAATTAATCAAAATCAAGCTCAAGGATCAAGTCAACTTCCGTCCCAAACTATTCCTAATCCTAAAGGAAATGTGAGTGCTATTTATTTGAGGAGTGGGAAGGTCACCTCATCTCCAAAGAGTCCAAGAGCAGAATTTTCAGGAAATCGGACAGCAACTTCAATTCCAGCTTAAAACAGCAATGAAAAGACTTCAAATTCAGCTGATTCCAACCCTAGCCCGTTCCCAACCCTTTCCTCAAGCAACCCTCCAAATTTGGTGGAAACGGAGAAGAAATTAGTGCCGAGACGCAATGGACAGCCACCACATCGCATGGGACAGCAGGGCACAATTCAGCATCTCCCCCTCCGGCTAAAGAGGAAGAATTTAGAGTGCCCTTGCCTTTTCCACAAGAGAGAACTCCTAACAAAAGACACGTGGAGGAGGAGAAAGCAAAAGAGTACAATGAGCTGGTGAAACTTTTTAGTAGAGTTGAAATTAATGTACCCTTGCTGACAATGATTAAACATGTTCCTAAGTATGCGAAATTTCTGAAAGATCTTTGTGTTAACAAGAGGAAGCTTAAGGAAAATGAAATGGTCAGCATGGGGAAGAATGTTTCTGTTGGATCGTGAAAATCGATAGAGGGGGGTGAATATCAAAAATCGTTCTTTTTCGGCAAACTAAGAGTAAGTGCACAGCGGAAATAAAAATAAGAGACACAGCACAAAGACACAGTGGTTTTTACTTGGTTCGGAGCCTGTGTCGACTCCTACTCCAAGGCCCACGGTCGTTGACCGTTTACTTTGGGCAATTATATATTCGCGCAAATAGGTTACACAATTTAATTACAAAATGAGTGTAATAAAATATAATAAATTAAGTACGCTCTTCTTTACCGACGTCCGGAGTAGGTCGACTCTTTCGGGGCAGCGGGACGTCGTCGGCTCGAGGTGAAGCGTTTCTGGAGCAAGGCACGAGCGTAGAAGAGCTTTGAGGCGTTGAGAGAATTGATGTGTTGAAGCCTTGGTCGAAGGTCCCTTATATAGGGCCTGGGGGCGCCCGGGATGTCGGGGGCGCCCCCCACGTGGCCTTCAATCCGCCAAAGTCTCGGTCGCGTCTGATCCTCTGGATCCGCTTTGACCGGGGCGCCCGCAGCGCTCGGGGCGCCCGGATTGACCGGGTCAAACTCTATCCTTTGGCTTCGCTTGGCTTCGAGGGGTTCGGGTTCGATGTATGCGCATGGGGGCGGCCGCAGCACAGGGGCGCCCGGGAGCAGCGGGGGCGCCCGGGAGCACGGGGGCGCCTGGCCCAGTATGTATTCGAACCATTTTTCTTGTTACTTGTTTCGTATGCACCTTGGGGGCGCCCGGGACGCTCCGGGCGCCCTACTCAGCTACTGCCTCTCTCCTTTGAGGCTTTCTGAGCTGCAGACACACGTTCCTTCGGTCCTGCATCCAGGGTTAGTCCAAAACACAATAACATAATAATTTATTAGATTTATACAGCCTTAGCTGTCTTGGTTCTGACTTTGGTCTCCAAAATGGAGCCCTAGGTCGAACCGACGCCTACTGTTCCCTCGACAGGGAACGCGTCCTCACCTACTCCTCTCGGGAGAGTTTACCTGATGCCAACCGTTCCTCTGGTTGGACTTTTGCCTGACGGTCCTTTGTCAGGTCTTGTAAACTGGCAGTCCTTCGCCAGTTGCCTAGCAGTCCTTCGCTAGGGATTCAGTCCCAGGCTGTCCTTCGCCTGGAGCCTAGCAGTCCTTCGCTAGGGCTTGATACTGGCAGTCCTTCGCCAGTTGCCTAGTAATCCTTCGCTAGGGCTTTGTATCCTGGCAGTCCTTCGCCAGGTGCCTAGCAGTCCTTCGCTAGGACTTTTCCTGCACACTCAGTGAACAACGTTAGATCACAAACAAACTTAACTTTGAATCCTTTGCCAATATCAAAACAAGGATCCCAACAGTTTCATCACTCATCCATGCCATACCTCAGAAATGTGAAGACCCTGGCATGTTCACTGTATCTTGTGAGATAGGGAGCACCACGCTACATGATGCCATGCTTGATTTAGGAGCTTCTATAAATGTCATGCCCAGGACAGTCTTCCAGATGCTTGGCATTGGCCCTTTACAGCCCACTGGAGTTGTGATACAACTAGCAGATAGGAGCCAGACCCGCCCGGCAGGAGTTATTGAAAATGTGTTGGTTAAAGTAAAATAGCTGATTTTTCCTGCGGACTTCTACATTCTAGACATGGAGGGAGAGTATCTTTCACGTAGATCCCCACTCATCCTTGGGAGGCCTTTTCTGAAGACTGCCAAAACAAAGATTGATGTTTATGCTGGCACCCTCTCGATGGAGGTGGGAGACACAGTGGTACAGTTCAGCATTTTTGTTGCCATGAAGGACCCGAGAGAGGATCACTCCATCAGGAGCATGGATATTCTTGATGAGCTGGAGCAGACAGAGTTAGAGGCTGAGGGATTTTTATCCGATTTTTCTGGAGGAGCTATGTATTCAGAGGAGGCTGAGAGGTTATTTACTGCTGAGACTGAGGATTTTTCAGAAGATATTTCAGACACACTTCCAGTTGGAGAGTTTCTTCTAGGTGTAGGGGATTGCACAGAGCCCCAAGGATCACCTATTTTTGTTGATATTCAAAGTGTAGGGGATTGCACAGAGCCCCAAGGATCACTTGTACCAGTAGAGTGCTTACTAGAACTTGAACCTGATATGGAACCTATACTTGACCAGGAGGGAGCTATGGACACATCTATCATTGTGGAACCTCCAGGTATTTTTCAGCGCGATCAGGTAAGTATTTCTTTTACTTTTTTGGAAACATCAAGAGAGGTACCAAAAGTTGATTTTATTGGCTTCGATAGAATTCTTGATATATCATGTGTGGAAAATAATTGTGAAAATTTCAGTGAAATATCCAAAATAGATTTCATTGATTATGATAAGTTTCTTGATGCATCTTGGGTAGGTATTCTTTGTGACAAATTCTTTGAGTTGCCTAAAATTGATTTTATTGGATGTAATGCATTTTTGGATACATTTTATGCAAAGACTGATATTATTTCATTTATTTCTTACCCTGCACGCTTGAGAGGGGTATTACATGGTTTTGCAGGGTCCAGAAGACTTCTGGAGTGGGAGCTTCATCTGAACAGGCTAAAACCCCCTGGAGGGTGTTTCAAAAAGAATAAAGAGGGAGGAGATGATTTTACTTTAATTCAAAACACTCTACCTCTTAATTGGGTTTTGTATTTAAATAACCTTCGTCCACCTGAACAGGTTGCTGTAAAGTCCAAGTGTGGGGGAGCGATGCACTGTAAAGTTGAAGAAATGGAAGAAGCTCTTTCGCACACCCAGACTCCTCCACTACCACGGTGGAGGTTATTTCTTGACAGACTCCGCCCGCCAGAAATAAAAGGGAGTTTGATCTTTGTTGCATTTTCCTTTATTGCATGTTTTCACTCTTAAAATGAGTTCTTGCTAATAAACACGTGAGTAGAGTAGCATGAATAAAATCATTGTAAATACCATGTCATTGTAAATATAATTTTAGCACTTTTTATTGCATGACTAGAAATAAATGTATCCCTTAGGTTATCTCCATAGCATTTTAGAATCTCTTGGAAAATAAATTAAATTGGTTGTCGAAACTTAGGGTTTGAGTTCATGGATGAAATCTTGGATGCTTGAGTACGATTTTGCTTTAGATTCTTAATTGAGGATTTGGGATGGATTATTTTTACCTAGTGAGATTAGCCTTATTTTGTAATACACATATGTTATTGTATTCTAGAACTTACTTAGGTTCTTTCAAAATCATATTTCAATGATTGGATCACATCTATAGAGGCTAATCACTTTGTTTACCTTTTCAATTCAATTTTGGCAAAAATCATGTCTATTCTATTTACCTTTCCTTATTGCTAATCTTAACCCTAATTTTTCTATGGATTTGTTTGCTTGGGATGTTTTCTTGATGCTATTTTGCCTGAGACGGACAAAGAATTAAGTGTGGGGGAGTGATTAGTGATTTGGAATCAATTTGTATCAAAAGAGGAAATTCATGTCAAAAAGAAATTTTTTTTTGCCAAGTTGAAGCCAAAAGGTGCCAAGTGAGTTGAATTTGAATTTCGAAAATGAGCAAGAGGATGGAAGCAAGTGGAGAATCTAGAGTCTTTATCATAATTTGAAGATCCAAGCTTACATGACCAAGCTCAAATTGGTTGATGAAGAGAATTCTGTGCCAAAGTCTGAAAATGGCACGCAAATTGCAAGCTATAGAATCTGAACTACATTGGATTTGTTGCTGCCAAGGGATGGAATCTGATCTCCAGCTGAAGACCATCTAAATTGAGGCTGATGTAGACACAAAATGGGTAATCTGCAGTCAAGAAACAGAGAAACACTTTGCAGCTAAAGACAAGAAGGAAGAATTGGGAACTTAAACAGCAAGTAGTTCAGAATTCAGCTGTGCAGAGTTGCAAGGAATTTCTGATCAGTGAGGAAAACAGCAATTGTTGCTGCCGAGTGCTCCATCTAGGAGCTACTGAGTGATACAAGCAAAGTGTGAATGCAAGCTGAATTGAAAAATGGAAATGAATGCTGATTGAAGACTGATAAAAAGCTGAGAAAAGAAAATTTCTGGAACTGCTCAAAAACTGAACTGCATTCCATTGGAAGAATCATTGTATCTGAAGTTGAACGTGCACATTCAATTTCGGATAAAAGAAGAGCCACTTGATGCTAAATGCCTGAAGAAATCAGAGAATGGAAGGAGTGGCTTGGCTGAATTCGATTTCTGAGCTGAATTGAATTGTTTAGTGGAACACTTAAGGTTTTCACTACCATTTGATGCAAGAACTATGTGATGCCAATTGTTTCGAGCTGAATTGAGTGGAATATAAGCTGAGAATCTGAAGGAAATTTCTATGAACTTGATGAAGAAGAAATGTTTTGCCAAAGAAAAACTCTGTAATTGCCAAGGATGAATTGCAAGGTACAACCATTCGAAATTTTGAAAAGCAGAAGGGCTGTAAACATGGCTGAACTATGGACGAATTCTTGATGGAGCTGTTGTCAATTCCTGCATTAGAAGCTGAGAAAACAGTTTGGAAAAGAAAGGAAATCAGATTGGCATATTTCCATGCAAGCAGTTTGGTATCAATTGGAAGTGAATTTGATTTTTCAAGGGGCTGTGAATTACGAATTGAAGTGTGTGAAGGTATCACAAATTGTAAGCACATCCCAGCCTATTAGAACAAGAAAGTAATTTGGATGCTAGACTTAAAACAGAAGGAAAAGAAAAAAAATTTTTTAAGGAAGTGTGCCAACTTAAGAAGAGTGTGTCAAAAAGGAGATTGTAAGAGATGGTTAGGGGAGATTACATTTGGAACATCTAACTTCCTAATTGTCATTTAATGTTTCAAGTTCTAGAATGCAAATTCAATACCGCAGAGCTCCAATTGCACATTAGAAGCTTAAAGAGCAGAAAAAAAAGAAGAGAGCAAAGATAGAGTTGGCACAAAATTAGAATTTCGGCACCATGAAGAAAATGGGATTGATCTCATCCAAATCCAAGCCTTGCATCACTAAACTCTGAATTTACTAGAAAGAAAGAAGGAGGAAAAAGAAGAATGAGAAAAGAAAAGCAAAAACAAGTTGGCACGAAATAGGGAAACTTGGCACAATGAAATCAAGGAAGGATTTTTCATCCAAATCAAAGGAATCTATTCAAGTTTGACTTCACAACACTTTTGAGATCATTAGGGGACTGCATGGAGAGCAAAGAGCATCAAAAATATCCCCAAGCACTCAAGTCTTCCACTTTATCTATTTTTCCATTTTTCTTGGCTTTTATTCCATTTCTCACCATTTTTTAGCTTTTCATTTGTTTTTGTAGATGTGAATCCTAATCATGATTAATGGTGGAGAGTAGATAATAAGCAAGCCTATGGTAGTGCAAGAATCATATGTGTTTGAGTGAGCTCCACTTCCATCATCAAGTTAGAACTTAAGGAGAGAGCCACCAAAATTTTCCTTGAAAGGCTATGAGTTAGATTCATCTCAATGACTCATGATGGATGAAAAGGCTAAGTTGTTGATTTAAGGACAAGATACTAATCCATAGGGCTTAGATTTATGAGAATTGATAACCTTAGGTAATTTCTTTTCATTTGTTTCTAATTATGCTTAAGTAAATCTAGGGGATACATATTTACTGTTTTCACGAGACGCTCAAGCTCAAGTGTGGGGGAGTTGATAAATACTATTTTATTGATTATTTGAGCTGCTAAAATCCATGTTTGACCTATGTTTTTATGGCTTGATTGTGATTTTACCCTAGGTTTTAGAACTTACTCTTGTTTTGGACTTAATTGCAAATTTGCATAAAATTGGATTATTTTGCCACTAAATTCTTGATCTATTTTTGTAGGCATCAAAGGTTCCTGGACCTAGGGCATATTGGGTCAAAATTGAGTCGGAAGTGACCCGGATCGAATTATCAAGATTATGATTTAATCTGGGCCGTCCGATTCAAGAGCGGCTAGATCTGAGCCATCCGGGATCATCTGAAGCAATCCGAGCTAGGGCTAGGGTTGATCAAGCACCCTGATCAAGATATGAAGGTTTCATCCCAATCAGAGCTCAATCAACCGTTGGATCAAGCTTGGAGGGCTCTAGATCATCCATTCAAAGATTAGCTTGATCTGGACCATCCGTTACAAATCTGGAGGATCCGAGCTACCACAAGGCAGATCCTGACACCAGATCATCATCATCAAAGTTTAACTCAAATCAGAGCAAGATCAGCCGTTGGATTGAAGTGGATCAATCTGGACCGTCCATTGGTTCCTATTTAATCAAAATTGCCGCAGCTTCTTCCCTTCATCGCGTCTTCGCCGCAACAGTAGGTTCTGCCATTCTTCATCGTTTTCTTCCATTTTTCATCCAATCGAAGGCGTGATCACTCAATCCATCATCAGAGCAAGGGCTAGGTCAGTGAAGAGAGTCTCAATGAGGGTTCAGATTGGATTTCTGCTCAATAGTGAAGCTGCGTGAGGTTTCAGCAGTTTCACTACTCGAATTCAGCGAGCTCAGCTGTGCTCCGCTTCCACTGCATCCGAGCTGACCAGAGGGGTTCCCTGGAAGGTTTCAGTCATTCCCTAATCCAAATCGCAAGTCACCACAGCAAGTTTGAAGAATTCGGAAGCAAATTTCAGCTTGGGCAGGATTTGATCTAATTCGGCATCAGAGACAGTTCCTCATTGATTTGTTGAGCTTGCGGGTCCGAAGTTCACTCTTGATTGACGACCAAGGAGCTCTTGAGTTGGAGAAGGGTTGAGGAGTAGCTTAGATCCTTAATTTCCAAGTTTTGTAGCTGTAATTGGATTTCTGTACTGTTCTGTTTTGAATGGTTATTTCTGCTACCTTAGTCTAAGTTTCAAGTTGTGTTTGGTTTCTATTGCGTGTAGTTCTTCAAGTTTGATAGTTAGGTAATGTGTGTAGTGGATAACTGCTTCAAATTCTAGTTCAATTTTGTTTAAATTGCTGCGTGCAAATCCAATGGTTGCGTGCCAAGTTTAGTTCTGTTTCCTTTTCTTTCTTTCGGTTTCTGAATTTGTCTCAGATTTCTTGTTCTTAGTTGTTAATCTCTGCTTTAGTATAGATAGATAGTGTGTTTGGTTAAATTAGCATTTAATTGTAGTTCTTTGCAACCCTATTTCTTGTGTATCAGTTTGCCATTGTGAGTATAGTTAATTTCTGCAAAAATTTCAGATTCGTAAGTGTAGTTGTTTGAATTGTTTCAGCTGTAGTTTGGTTTAATCTTCAGTCTAATTAGTTAAGTTACTTGTTAGTGAGTAGTTACACTTAATTTCAGTTTGTTTCATATCTTATTTTCTGTGTATCAAGTCCTTTGTTGCGTGCCACTCTTAGCTCTGAAATTCATGCCGATTTCTGAAGTTGCCAGGGCTGTTTGTTTGCCACATTGTCTCTGGTTTTCCTCATTAATTCCTGCCTTCGAGTCCTATATATGTTTGCTTAGTTTACATAGAATTTGGTTTTGATTTTCTGCAATTCAGTCCATGTTTTAGCTCAGCAAGTATCACATTTCCGAAAGTCTGATTTCATTACTGCATTTGCCTATATTTCTGCATGTTTTTCCCTGTTTTGGTTTGTGTCTTAAGTGAACTAGTTTAGGGCTGGTTTACCTCATCCATTCCTGCCAAGCTCTTCATTTATAGGTTGCTTGTCACGCTGCATTCAGTCAGTGGAAATTCTGGACTAATAGAATCAGTTTGTACTTGGCACAAAAACTTAGTTTTGGGCACAAGGATTGCCCCTTGTGTGCCAAGCTGTTCGGGTGATGCTTTGCATCAAGTTTTGACTTATCTTTTGGTGTAGAATAGTTTTTAAAATCATTCGATATCACCCTTTAGTATTTCTGAATTTTCTTGGCAGTGATTGGCTTCCAAAAATGTTGCATGCTAAATTGATATTTGTTGCTTGTGAAAATTTCTAATTTCTTTTGCATTGATTTGTCTTAGCTTGTTCAATTCCGAAACTTGCCATAATTGCCTCTATATTTCAGATTAGTGTTTGTTTGCAATTTGAATTTAGATTTAGTTTTCAAATTCGGTTAAGTTCTTTGCTTGATTAGATTTTCATTGGTTGAGCTATTTAGTGACAAGGATTCTTGTTTAGTTCATTAGATCAAGGTTCTTATTTTTCCATTGCAATTTCACTTTTATTTACAAAGCAAAACCAAATCAATTATTTGAAACCCAAAAACATAAACGACAGAAAAACACGAGCTCGAATCAAACACGACAACTAGCCCCGAGAAAAATACGACCTGTGGCCCCTATATTACATTTTCATACTTTTGATTGTAAAAAGGGTTTCCAGCATTTCATTCATATCTAAATTTGGTAGACCCACATTCGTGACAGTCCATTTGGGTCTATCAAATTTTTGGCGCCGTTGCCGGGGACTACTAGTTGACTTGTTTGATTTTTGCTTGTGCACTTATTTCATATCACTCTTGATTTACTTTTGTGCTTATTGCTATATCTTTTGATTTGATTTTATTTGTTTTATCTCTCTATCCACTTTTACTGCGAGTTGTCTTGTTTTATGACCAGGTCTTTAGGTGGTGATTTAGAAGATTTCGACCCTGAGATTGAGAGGACTTTCAGAGTCAGGAGGAGCCAGGCCATTCTTTCTGAGACTACAGATATCCCTCCTATTCAGACTATCTTCACTCACTCAGGCAGTGACATGGCAGACCACCAAAGAACCATGAAGGAGCTCACAGCACCAGACGCTGCATTTCAGTACTCCAGCATAGCTTATCCTGAGCTAGGGGAAATTTTGAGCTAAGATCTGGACTCATCAATTTGCTGCCAAAGTTTCAGGGACTTACTGGAGAGGATCCAAACAGACACCTGCATGAATTCCATGTTGTATGCTCCACTATGAAGCCTCAGGGCATTTCTGAAGAAGACATCAAGCTGAGAGCTTTCCCCTTTACACTGACAGGAGCAGCAAAAGACTGGTTCTATTATCTGCCTACAGGACATGTGTCTAGTTGGATCGCTATGAAGAAGGCATTTTTGAAGAAGTATTTCCCAGCCTCCAGCACAACTATAATCAGAAAAAGCATCTGTGGGATTCAGCAAGTGGTTGGTGAGACATTGTATGACTACTGGGAGAGGTTTAACAAGCTGTGTTCAAGTTGCCCCCAACATCAAATCAGCGAGCAATTATTGATTCAGTACTTCTATGAGGGATTGCTGCAGATGGACAGAGTCATGATAGATGCTGCAGCTGGAGGGGCCCTAGTGAACAAAACGTCAATTCAAGCTAGGGAGCTAATTTCTAATATGGCTGAGAATTCCCAACAATTTGGAAGCAGAGCCTTGACCACCAGAGGAGTGGGTGAAATTCAGGGAGTTCCTACTGATCAGAAGGAGGTTAAGAATGCATTGATGGAGCTCACCTCGGCTTTTAAGCAAATGGAATTAAAAATGGAGAGACTTAATTCGACTCCTTCAGTACCTCCACAGTCTAGTCAAGTGATAAGTGTGTGTGGCATTTGCTCTAGTCAGGAGCACACTTCAGATTCATGCCCTACTCTCCAACAGGATGAAACAGTAGCAGCATTAGTGAGAGGACAATTTCAAGCAAGGAACAATCCTTATTCCTCCACTTATAATCCCGGTTGGAGGAATCATCCTAATTTGAGGTATGGGAATGCTTTCTGCCAACAAGAGCCTCAAACTCAGTCCTCACAGCAGCATCTACCGAACTTCCAGTAGTCACAGCAAACTCAGATCAATCAGCAACAATTTCAGCCATCAAACCAAAGTTTTCAGCCTCCGTTTCAGCCTAATTCCCAACAATTTCAGCAACAATTTCAGCCATTTGAACCTCATTTCCAGCAATATCATCAAGGGCAGCAAGGCTTTCAATCATTCCCAGCTTTCCAAGCTCCAAATCAACAAAATTTTCAGCCATCACAGCCCTTGAATCAGAATTTTCAGCCCTACAATCAAGGGTTTCAAAATCCGAGTTTTCAGCCTTCGCCACCTATTTTTCCACCTCAAAATCAGAACTTTCATCCCTACAACTCCCAGCAAGGTTTCAAAGCATCTCAGCCCTTTAATCAACCCTATCAACAGCCCCAACAGCCATGTTTTCAACAAAATCAGCAAGCTCAGAATTTTCAGCCTACTTCATCCTTTCAAGGTCAATCAAGAAGCTATTCTAACCAAGGAGGCTATGGGAGCTCAAGTGGAGGGAATGCGCCCCAACAGAGGGTTGAGGATATGTTTCAACAGATGATGCAGCAACAACAAGCTCAACAACAACAAATACAATAAGTTCTACAACAACAACAACACCAACAAAATCTTGAGAGACAAATGGGGCAATTGGCGAGTGGAATTAATCAAAATCAAGCTCAAGGATCAAGTCAACTTCCGTCCCAAACTATTCCTAATCCTAAAGGAAATGTGAGTGCTATTTATTTGAGGAGTGGGAAGGTCACCTCATCTCCAAAGAGTCCAAGAGCAGAATTTTCAGGAAACCGGACAGCAACTTCAATTCCAGCTCAAAACAGCAATGAAAAGACTTCAAATTCAGCTGATTCCAACCCTAGCCCGTTCCCAACCCTTTCCTCAAGCAACCCTCCAAATTTGGTGGAAAACGGAGAAGAAATCAGTGCCGAGACGCAAGGGACAGCCACCACATCGCATGGGACAGCAGGGCAGAATTCAGCATCTCCCCCTCCGGCCAAAGAGGAAGAATTTAGAGTGCCCTTGCCTTTTCCACAAGGGAGAACTCCTAACAAAAGACACGTGGAGGAGGAGAAAGCAAAAGAGTACAATGAGCTGGTGAAACTTTTTAGTAGAGTTGAAATTAATGTACCCTTGCTGACAATGAGTAGGGGCAATTAAAATAATCAACAAAATGATACTTATCAATCGCCCACCTTACGGGTACGCCAAGGAGTAGGGGCAAGTTATCCCCGAACCTTGTAAACCCTCCTTGTTAGCGATCTTGCTAGTTGTGTTGTTTTGCTTTTGTCTTCTATTTTTCTACATACTCTATTCTTACAACTTCCACTGTGCTACTAACAACTCTGAGTGCAGATATTCGATTAGTGTCTAAGTCAAAGTGATTGGCTATATTCACCCCTCCTCTCTAGCCATTCGGGTTCCAACAAGTGGTATCAGAGCAAGGGGCTCTGATTTTGCGGATTAACAACCGAGAGCTACACCCATGGCGTTGAGAGAAGGCTTCTCCACCACCCGACCCCCATTCTTCGATGGCGCTGATTTCCAATATTGGAGATCGAAGATGGAATATTATTTGAAGATGGACATCAACACTTGGTTCGCGGTGAAGGAGGGTTTCACCCCTCCTAAGGATGATGAAGGCAAAGAACTTGAGTCGTGGAGATGGACTGCCGAACAAACTCGAAAGAGTGAAGCCGACGCGAAGGCGGTTGTCACTCTACAATGCGGCATGAACAAAGACCAACTCATCAAGGTTGGTCCTTTCACAAGTGCAAAAGACTTGTGGAACAAGCTCATCAAACTCTATGAGGACACCCGAGACTCAAGAATCGCCAAGAGGGATTTGTTCCTCAATCAACTCCAAAATCTCTCCATGAAGGAGAATGAAACGGTAAGTGAGCTCCATAGCCGGTTCAAGGAAGCCCTCAATGGGCTTCATTCGATTGATGAAAAGGTCGAGAATCGCGACCTTGTGAGGTATGTCTTGAAAGCCTTTCCAAGGAATGCTTTGTGGTCATCCATGGTGGATGCCTACAAAGTTTCCAATGATCTATCCATTGTAAAGTTAGATGATTTATTTTGTGAAATGAAATTGCATGAAATGGCTAACAAAGGCCCCAAGGAGAAGGGGATTGCCTTATTTGCAGGGGACCGATCCAACAAGAAGAAGAAGGAGAAGGAAGTCTCATCATCTTCATCCTCTTCCGAATCCGATTCCGAGGAAGATGGCAGCGGCTCTTCTTCCTCCGAGATGGCGAACTTTGTGAGAAGAATGATGAGAAGGGGTCGACGCTTCAAGAGTAGAGGTAACTCTAGTGAAGCTAAACTTGATAAGACTAATGCCTCTTGCTTTGAGTGTGGTAGGAATGGGCATTTCAAGAATGAATGCCCAAAACTAAAGAAGAAGGAGGAGAGATCCAAAAAGAAAGAGGAAAAATCTAAGAAGAAGAAGAAGGCCCTGAAGGCCACATGGGATGAGTCATCCTCAAGCTCATCCGATGAAGAGAAGGAGGAGAAGTGCACAAGGCATGTGGCACTCATGGCATTGGGAGATCAAGAGAGCAGTGATGAATCATCCAATTCCTCAAACGCGGCTTCATCATCTTCGGATGATGAAGAGGTAACTTCTCCCGAACTTGAAAAGTGTTATAGAGCAATTGCATGTTTAACTAGTATGCTTAAGAAATCAAAAAATAAGGTTAAAGCATTGCAATTAGAAATTGATCAATTGAAATTATCTAGGGTTGATAACATTGATGATTTGCATGTTGAATTGTTAGAGGATGAGATTAAGTCTTTGAAACTTGAGGTTGAAAATTTGAAATCCTCTAAGGTTGAGGATGTAAATGGTTTGCATGATGAGTTGCTAGTAGAAGAAAATCAATCATTAAAGAGTGAAGTTGAGAGACTCAAGAATATTCTTGAGAAGTTCTCAACTAGCTCTAAAACCCTAGACATGATCTTGAATGCCCAAAGGGCAGTCTACAATAGGGCCGGTATTGGTTACCGACCCAAAGAACCCTCATTCGTGTCTCTTATGTCTAGGACTGATATGAGACATTCTAGGACACCCAAGGTTCAAAAGAAAGTTGTCAAGGCATGGATGCCTAAGTCTTGTTTGGTTGATGCTTTAGGTCCCAAGGTTTGGGTACCTAAAACTTCTATTTTTCGAATTGTGTAGGTTATGATTGAGGGGGAGCATCTATCAACTTGGTTCGTTGATAGTGGATGCTCCAAACACATGACTGGGGATAGATCATTGTTTACCACACTTCACAAGAAAAGTAGAGGTAATGTTTCATTTGGTAACAATGGTAGTCTTAAGGTCATATGAATAGGAGACATTCAAATATCCGAATGTCTTAGAATCTCAAATGTTCTTCTAGTCAAGGGGATGAAATTTAATCTCCTAAGTGTCAGTCAATTGTGTGACACGGGTTACACAATTGATTTTCAACCAAGTCAATGTCTAGTTAGACAACATGACACCTTGGACACGGTACTAATAGGAACAAGAGTAGACAATATTTATCATGTTTCGTTTAAAAGTGCTACTAATATTTTTGCTAAGTGTTTCATGTCAAAAGAAGAAGAGTCCACCCTTTGGCACCGGAGGCTAGCACATGTGAACATGAAGAACATCCAGAAGTTGACCAACAAGGGATTAGTTCGTGGCTTACCAAGCATCAAGTATGAAAAAGGCAAACTTTGTGATGCATGTCAAATGGGTAAGCAAACAAAATCTGTACATAAAGGTAAAAGCGCTGTAAGTACTTCTACTGCATTAGATTTACTTCACATGGATTTATTTGATTGTAGTACTATCATATCATTGAATGGTAGTAGATATTGCCTTGTGATCATTGATAATTTCACTAGATATACATGGACTTACTTTTTAAAATATAAGGACCAAACCTTAGATATTTTCATTTCCTTTTGTAGAAGAGTTGAAAATGAGAAATCATTAACCATTAAGACAATTAGGAGTGATCATGGAGGTGAGTTTCAAAATCAAAGGTTTTTAAAATTTTGTCAAGATAAAGGGTATAGACATGAGTTCTCTACTCCTAGAACACCACAACAAAATGGTGTTGTAGAAAGGAAGAATCGTGCTCTACAAGAGGCTGCACGTAGCATGCTTAATGAGTACTCACTACCGAGTTACTTATGGGCTGAAGCTATAAATACAGCTTGCTATGTGCAAAATCGAGTCCTCATTCATAGGTTCTTAGGAAAGACTCCCCATGAACTTTGGTTTGGGAAACCACCTACAGTTAAACATTTTAGGGTGTTTGGTTGTAAGGTGTTCATCCTAAACACCAAGGACCACCTTGGAAAATTCACGGCAAAGGCTGATGAAGGGATACTAGTAGGGTATTCCCTCATTAGTAAAGCCTACCGAGTCTACAACAAGAAGTCTAGACTGGTTGAAGAGTCTTCTGATGTTGTCTTTGAAGAAATTCCAAAAGTCAATGGTCAACCAGAAGATGAAGGCCAATTCAAACTTAGGAGACTAAGTTTGAATGAAAGTCAAAATGTTGTTGATGGTGATGAATCCGATGACGGTGAGCCTAGACAATCCATAGATCAGCCGAACCCTGAGGCTGAGCTTGTGTCTAGTGAACCCATTCAAGAAGCACCACCAACACCAAGGCAAACTAGATTAACCTCTAGTCATCCCTAAGACCAAATTGTTGGAGACATCCATCATGGGGTTAGAACTAGATCATTCTTCCGGAATGAGGCTAATGAAGTTGCCCTAATCTCCGAAATTGAACCTAGAAAAATTGATGAAGCATTAAATGATCCCGATTGGATCATTGCAATGCAAGATGAACTAGGTCAATTCGAAAGGAGTCAAGTGTGGGACTTAGTCCCTAGACCTAAGAAGACCACCATCATTGGAACCAAATGGGTCTTTAAAAACAAATTGAATCATAAGGGAGAGATCATTAGAAACAAGGCACGCTTAGTAGCCAAGGGCTATAGTCAAGTTGAAGGCCTTGATTATGATGAGACCTATGCTCCCGTGGCACGATTAGAGTCTATCCGATTGATGCTTGCATTTGCAGCACATCGTGGTTTCAAGTTATACCAAATGGATGTCAAATCGGCTTTTTTAAATGGTCTAATTAGAGAAGAGGTCTATGTCGAACAACCTCTAGGATTTGAGAATACCGAATTTCCAAATCACGTGTTCAAGCTCAAAAATGTACTTTATGACCTTAAACAAGCACCCCGGGCTTGGTATGAGTGGTTGTCGACATTCTTAATCGAGAAGGGCTTTGTTAGAGGTCAAATAGACCCTACACTATTTCTACGTAGAGATGGCGATGATATTTTTGTAGCCCAAGTATATGTCGATGACATAATTTGTGGCTTAAATAATATGGGCTATTTAAATGAATTCATTGGACACATGGAGAGTGAATTTGAAATGAGTCTAGTGGGAGAGTTGACTTTCTTCCTTGGTCTCGAAATCAAGCAAACTCGTGATAGGATCCATGTGCATCAATCAAAGTATACACAAGAAATGCTTCGAAAATTCAACATGAGTGATTCAAAAGAGGTAACCACTCCCATGGCCACAAACACAAGATTAGATAATGATGAGAGTGGTAAACCCGTTGATTTGACTCAATACCGAAGCATGATAGGTAGCTTGCTATACCTCACAGCTAGTCGACCGGATATTCTATTTGCTGTAGGTATGTGCGCTAGGTATCAAGTTTGTGCCAAGGAATCTCACTTAATCGCTGTTAAGCGAATTTTGAGATATCTCAAAGGCACAATTGGAGTCGGTCTTTGGTACCCCCGTACCGAATCATTTGATTTAATTGGCTATACGGATTCCGACTACGCTGGATG
Organism: Boesenbergia rotunda; assembly: GCA_024364735.1. Classification (NCBI taxonomy): domain Eukaryota; kingdom Viridiplantae; phylum Streptophyta; class Magnoliopsida; order Zingiberales; family Zingiberaceae; genus Boesenbergia; species Boesenbergia rotunda. The sequence goes on along the minus strand of JAGFNQ010001410.1, from coordinate 389,718 downwards.
TAAGTTGGACCGGAAAAGCACAAGTGGGGGTTGCCAATTCTTAGGTTCGTCTCTAGTAAGTTGGTCAAGTCGGAAGCAACATTGTGTTGCTCTCTCCACGACCGAGGCAGAATATATCGCTATGGGAGAGAGTGTATCACAATTGTTGTGGATGATACATACTTTAGAGGACTATGGATTGAGTTACAAGGGTGTGCAAGTGTTATGTGATAACATTAGCACAATTAACCTAACCAAAAATCCAGTCCATCATTCTAGGACTAAACATATTGAGGTGCGTCACCACTTCATTAGAGATCATGTAGCTAGGGGAGATATTGTACTCTCACATGTGGAGTCCAAATCTAACCTAGCTGACATTTTCACTAAACCACTCCCCGAAAATGAATTTAGTTTCCTAAGAAGGGAGTTGGGAATGTGTCGCGCTTCATAGTTTCCAAAATGCATTCAAAACCCTTCATGATTATTTCGAAATTGTTGGAAAATAATTGGGTAACTTTGGGGACATCTCACACAAACTATAAGGTTTACCAAAATATTTTTGTTTGCTAGAAATGGGGTGAGATGTTAGGATCAACTCAATTTCTCAAAATGTCAATGCATCCCTTGAGAAATTAAGTTGACAAGATAATGATCACTTCGGTGACCAAGTATGGGGAAATCCAATGCATAACATATGTGTACTTGGCTCCATGATCATACTTGGACATTCCAATCAAGGAAACTTGATTGGAAACTTGGATTTGGCACAAAATTGTTTGAATGATTGTTGTTTGAGTTTGACTCCACTTGGGTGGAGCAAAGTGACTTGTTCAAACCCTAAGGACCTTTGATCCTTGATTGGGGATCAATTATAGACAAGGGACTGCTTCCAAGATCAATACTTATCACCATATCCTTTGAACATCGAGTAACAATCTGAAACTGAAAGTTTCTGATCGAATTTGGGAGTTTCAGGAACCCTGATCGGTCACCCGACCGATCAGGCGTAAGTCTGATCGGTCTCCGGACCGATCTGGCTCCATCCTGTAACGATCGGTCCACAGACCGATCAGAGAGGCAACAGTGACTTTACAATATTTTGACCAAACTGGCTGTGCTAGCCTGGATCGGTCTCCGGACCGATCTGGCACCCTATGGTGATCGGTCCACAGACCGATCAGGGGGCTCATAGGTTCCTCTCCGAACCCTACTGTTCGTGTCCTGATCGATCAGCCGATCGATCAGGAGCGTTCCTGATCGGTCACCCGACCGATCAGGCCCAGGTCAGTCCGATCAGGCCATAGCCTGATCGGTCTGGGCGCTATCAGATCGAACGGTGATCCGTTCAATCGCATTAAATTGCGGTTGGTGGACCGATCCACCAACCGATTAATTCCTTCGAAACCTTTCATTGCCGAACCCTAGCGCCGAAACCTCCCACTTGCGCAACCTTTGCTTCGTGTGAGAGCTTTCCCAGTGCTTTCATCTTCCTCTCGTGAGTGCGCGAGTGCGGTCCTAAGGGGCTCTTCCGAGCTCTATCTTCTTCCTGCGTCCTGCGACGTTCTCTCCCGCTGAAAGGCCTAGCAATCTCTCTTGCACCGAAAGTTTCTTCTGTGTAAGCCTTTCTTCCTTTCAGACTTCAAGATATTCATCAATGGCACCTAAGTAAGTTTTTGTCTCAGTTTTCATTTCAAATCAGTTCATAGATTATGTTTTAAGGCTAACCATGTTTTGTGCCGTGACCCTCTTGTGTTGGCCGTGACCTTTCTTTCCATGTTTCACCATATGACTATGTTCAAACCTCTCGTTCATTTCATTGTTGTCCTTCTTTTGATCTACCTTGTGATTACACTTCTATGATCAACTCTTGGTTCCTTGATTAAACTATGTCTTGATCACGCTCTCTGATTGGGTCTTACCTTATCTTGATCAAATCTTATTCTTGTGATTGGTGTCCTGATTTGGTTTACCTATCTTGATTTTCTATTCCAATCTCTAGAAAATCTTCAAGGGCAAAGAAGCAGTTGAGGGTAGCTCCAAGGGGAAAGCCCCTTCTTCATCTGCGCCCTCCAGAAGGCCTCAGCCTTCTTCAAGCTCCCGCTTTCCCAATGCAGCCTGTGAACAGCATTCCAATCCCGCACCTTTAAGCTACTACCCTGCCGATCCATTGACGTTCCTTTTCTGACTGAATACTGCCCCTCCGTCATGGAGATCGTCACTTTCTATAATCTGGGTTTCCTTCTTTCCTTGGAAAGAACTATCAATTACGACCTAGTCTCTGAATTCTACAATAATCTTCAGCAAGGTCCTCAGGGAGGCTTCGAGTTCACTACTCGAGTCGGCAAAAAGAACCTTGATTTCTCGTATGAGATTTTAGCGGAGTACTTAGGTGGTCGACGATCACCTAACCTTTATTCGATCTATCCCGAGCTCCCTGATCCTCTGCTGGCCCCGTTTGCAGATGTTACCTCCGACTCCATCTATCAGCATTTCTTTGGCCATCCTCGCCCAGCCGGGCTTGATGAGTTGGGTCCTGATTTTCCTACCTTTGCAGCACTTCGTCTCTCTCCAACTGACTACGTCTTGTTCAAGATCATCACAAACTGTATCCTTCCAATCACTTCCAAGCCTCTGTCTGAGATCCGTTCCTATCATTGCCTGATGCTCTATGGCATGCATTGCCGAATGGACTTCGATATCATGGAAAGCATCTTCCAGTCCATTCTATCTTATAGAGAGCCGAGTCGCCGCACAGTCTATATGCCATTTGGTCATATCATCACTGACTGGCTTATGTCAGTAGGTGTTGATGTCACCAAGGGCAGGACCATGCCCATGGTCCGACAGGATTGCAGACTTGGTCGGCAGGCATTTGCCAAGTCCGACATCATCATACGGGATCGGAGTTCCGGTCTTTCGTTCGCAGATTGACCGGGGTGGAGTCCACTGTCTCTGGGGTCCAGACATTGCAGCAGACGTGGTACGATGAGTGGCGCCGACACACATTCCCTGGAGGTGCGCCCTCTGCCAGTACCGCACCTGGGACTGTTGATGCCACGATGGATGATCTCATGCAGGATGACGACCACCCCGCTGAAGTTTGAGTTTGGATGTCCGTTGCCTCTCCTGGTGATTTGTGTATTTGACTGTCTAGCTGTATGACTCTTGGGCTGTATGCCCCATGACTTATGTGTTGTGGCCTTGTGTCACACGTATTTTGACTTAGATGCATGTGTCTTGCATCTTGTTATTTCTCTGGATGGCTTATGCTTTGACTTTTCAGATTTTGCCTTACATGTCTATCCTACTTTCGTATGTTTTTTTTGTTGATGCTATGATGAGGATTATCTGCATGTTTGATACATTGCCATGATTATACTTATGATGTCATGCTCTATATGATACATGTGCTTGTTTTGCCATGCCTATATCGTTGTGTCATATGTGTTCATATGCCTATCAAAAATCAATCGAATCTATTGTTATTTGGGAATACCCCTATGGTTGAGGGGGAGTGTGGTTTAAACATAACAGCCCTTCTAGACCCCTTTTCGGTGTTCGACAAAGGGGGAGAGTGTTGGTTGGTTAAGTTTAGGATGATCATGTTGTAGGGGGAGGATCTTGATTCCCCTATGATTCGGAAAGTTGAGTAACTTGATTATGAATCCCTAAACTTAAATCGGGTTGTCAAACAACAAAAAGGGGGAGATTGTTGATGCAGTCTAACCCTGATTGTTGTTTTGGTGTTGACACCGATTTTAGTTTAGGTGGATGATTATTGATTATGATTAAGTCCTGATCGTGGATCAGGCATGTTATGGAAAATCCTAGCTTGGAGGGCTAGGTGTTGGAAAATCCTAACCTGGATGGTTAGGTGTGGTAAATCCTAGCTTGGAGGGCTAGGTATTGAAAAGTCCTAATTCGGAAGAGGTGGGTGAAAAGTCCTAGCTTGGAGGGCTAGGTGAAAAGTCCTAACTTGGAGGGTTAGGTGCAAATTCCCATCTTGGAGAGTTAGGTGAAAAAGTCCTGGCTTGGAGGGTCAGGTCCTAGCTTGGAGGGCTAGGTTTGGAAAAGTCCTAATTCGAAAGGGTTGGGTGAAAAATCCTAGCTTGGAGGGCTAGGTGAAAAGTCCTAGCTTGGAGGGCTAGGTGAAAAGTCCTAACTTGGAGGGTTAGGTGCAAATTCCCAACTTGGAGGGTTAGGTGAAAAATCCTTAGCTTGGAGGGCTAAGGTGGATGAAAACTTAGCTTGGAGGGCTATGTTTGAGTCCCTGGATCGGTCTGGTGATTGATCAGGGAAGCTGGCACGCTGCTCCGTCCTGGATCGGTTTGGTGACCGATCCAGCAATGACCGATCAGGGAGCACACAGTGAGGTTGGGAACCTACTGTGCAGCTCCTGATCGATCTGGTGACCGATCAGGGAGTATGCGTTTCACCCACTGGCTGGCTCCTGATCGGTCTGGTGACCGATCAGGGAGCACACAGTGAGGTTGAGTTCCCCTGCTGATCTGCTCCTGATCGGTCTGGTGACCGATCTGACTCACTGTGCAGATCGTTCTGGAGAACGATCCAGCTTCGCGGGTTCCTCACTAAGATCGATCAGGACGAAGCCTGATCGGTCTGGTCATGATCTGATCGGTCTGGTGACCGATCAGGAGAACCTCTGATCGGTCAGGTAACCGATGAGGAGGTTTGGACTGCGAATCTCAGAAATCGCCTGGAATAGGGGTGGATCGGTCCGGTGATCGATCCACAACCTGGGATCGGTCCAGGAGAGTCCCAAAGAAATCGCGATTTCTGATTGAGCGTTGGGGATCGATCAGGACTAAGCCTGATCGGTCCGGACCCGTCCTGATCGGTCTGGTGACCGATCAGGAGACCCTCTGATCGGTCCGGTGACCGATCACTTTAATTCAAAATGCACTGTTAGACGCTCTGATCGCGTCTGAACATATCCGATTCTCTGCGCTTAACATCTGATATATGATTTGCTGTTTGATATGCTGCTCTAACACTCTGATTAAGCTGCAGGTGACAGGGGAGGATTTAAACACTCAAGGAGAAGTCAATGGAGGCTTTCCTTGGAGAAAGTTTGTCCGTTTTCCATCTCAGGTTGTAACGACTGGAGCTGCAGACTAGAGCTGCTGACTGGAGCTTGGCTGAGGGGGGCTCAGGAAGTTCAGGGAGGGTCTCAGTGGTAGCTGGCGTTGGCAGGGAAGCAGCTGGAGGCTGCAGGAGATGCTGTCACCTGATGCTAAGTGGAGAAACAAAAAGGGCGGTAGAAGGCTTCGTTGAAGCAGTGTTCTAAGTGTTCGCGAACTAAGAGCTTGCTGTGCCTTTGAGTTCTCCACGACTGGCTTGCGCGTTCTGAAGTTTTCAACATCTTGAGCAAGCTACTGCAATCTGTGAAGCAACCATTCATTACTTGAGCGCTTGAAGGAGGGAACAAGAAGCTCCGAGTCCAATAGCGAGAAGACACGAGGAGAAGGTTCTTGCGTGAGATCGTCGCTGGGTGGAGCTCTGAGGGAGCTGACTGTGTTCTTGTCTTTGCTAGTGCTGAGTAAGATCTTTCTTATTGTTTCATTGTGCTTAAACATACATCTGTGATTGAAACGCTGTGGAGAGGTTTCTCCACCGAGAAGGAGGTTGTCTTCTATCCGGTGTTAACCGGGGCTTGATCTGCCAACGATCAAGGGATCGCCCACCTTACGGGCACGCCAAGGAGTAGGGGCAAGTTATCCCCGAACCTTGTAAACCCTCCTTGTTAGTGATCTTGCTAGTTGTGTTGTTTTGCTTTTGTCTTCTGTTTTTCTGCATACTCTGTTCTTGCAACTTCCGCTGTGCTACTAACAACTCTGAGTGCAGAAATTCGATTAGTGTCTAAGTCTAAGTGATTGGCTATATTCACCCCCTCTCTAGCCATCCGGGTTCCAACACTTTCTCGCTTGATATTGTGGAAGATCCAATGCCAAAGCAATTCCGTGGTCCAGGAATTGTCAACTATGATGGGAAGATGGATCCAGAGGACCTTATCTGTAAATTCAAGAATGCGCCTCTCTTGCACCAGTACACAGATGGTGTGAAGTGCCGAGTGTTATTGAACACTTTGTTGGGAGCTATATTGGGGGAAAATCTCTGGCTCGGAAGATCATCCTAGCTAGATACTTTTGGCCAACTCTGCAAGCCGATGCCCTCAAGTTCATTGCTGGATGTGAGGCTTGCCAAAAGCACTAGCATATCACTCATCGCCCGTCTGAGCTGCTTCGAGCCTCCACAGTCTCCTGCCTATTCGATCAGCGGGGAATGGACATTGTGGGTCCCTTTCCAATCGGGCCCCAACAGAAGATGTTCTTGCTGGTTCTGGTGGACTATTTCTCCAAATGGGTGAAGGTTGAGCCTCTCGCGCACATCACGGAGGCCGCAGTGATGAAGATCTTGTGGAGGGACATTGTCTGCAGGTATGTCATCCCTCACAAATTGGTGTCAGACAATGATAGACAGTTTGTAGGACGCAAACTCAAGGAATGGTGTGAAGGGCTAGGAATTCACCAAGCCTTCACTTCAATCGCATACCCCTAGGGCAACGGCCAAGCCGAGGTCGTTAACTGGGAAATCATTAGGGGGCTCGAGATAAATCTAGACCACGTCGGAGGTAGCTGGGTCGATGAACTCCCCAACATTCTATGGTCCTACCGCACCACTCCAAGGTAAGGAAAAGGTCAGAGTCCCTTTCTTCTCGTATATGGAGCAGAGCCAGTCATTCAGTGGAAGTCGACGGGGAGTCCGTCCGGCGACAACATTACAATAAAGAAGACAACGATCAAGAACGACTGATTGACCTGGACCTGATATTAGAGGTACGGGACAAAGCAGCTACCCGACTAGTGGCATATAGGCAGCGGATGCAATAAGCATACAATCGCCGTGTAATCGCCCAAAGTTTTCAAGTTGGAGCCAAGGTCTAGAAGAGAATCAAGTTGGTCGGTGATCCTGGAAAGCTCGAGCCGCAGTGGAGCGGGCCCTATATTGTCATCAAAAAGCTCGTTGGAGGTAGCTACTACCTACAAGACGACAAGGGCAAGAAGTTGGAGAGGTCGTGGCATGCCAATTATCTCCATCCATATTGCACTCGTTGAGACTTGTGAGATACAATATGTACTTGTTTATGAATTTCTACTGCTTTGCAGTTTCACTCATGAAATAAACAAGATGTATCGCCAAGAAGACTCAACGCCAATGTTTAAAAACCCTACTACCTCGCGGTGCTGCGGATGCCAGAAGTGAGTAGGCCTGGTCGTGGTGCTGCAGATGCCCGACCAGGAGCTACAAAAAACCCTATTACCTCGCGGTGTTGCAGATGCAAGAGGAGTAGGCCTGGCCGTGGTGCTGCGGATGCCGGACCAGGAGCTGTCAAATCCCTACTGCCTCGCGGTGCTGCGGATGCCTGAGGTGAGTAGGCCTGGCCGTGGTGCTGTGGGTGCCCGACCAGGAGCTACTAAAACCCTACTGCCTCACAGTGCTGCAGATGCCCGAGAAGAGTAGGCCTGGTCATAGTGCTGCGGATGCCCGGCCAGGACCTGCTAAAACCCTATTGCCTCGCAGTGCTGCGGATGCCCGATGTGTGTATGCCTGATTGTGGTGCTGCGGATGCCCGGCCAGGAGCTGCCAAAACCCTACTGCCTCGCGGTGCTGCGGATGCCCGAGGTGAGTAGGCTTGGCTGTGGTGCTGCGGATGCCCAGCCAGGAGCTGCTAAAACCCTACTGCCACGCGGTAATGTGGATGCCCGAGGTGTGTAGGCCTGGTCGTGGTGGTGCGGATGCCCGGCTAGGAGCTGCCAAAACCCTACTGTCTCGCGGTGTTGCGGATGCCCAAGGTGAGTAGGCCTGGCTATGGTGCTGTGAATTCCTAGTCAGGAGCTGCTAAAACCCTACTGCCTCACAGTGCTGCGGATGCCCGAGGTGAGTAGGTCTGGACGTAGTGCTGCGGATTCTTGGCTAGGAGCTGCCAAAACTCTACTACCTCGCGGTACTACGATGACCAAGGTGAGTAGTCCTGGTTGTGGTGTTGCGGATGCCGGCCAGAAGCTGCTAAAACCCTACTGTCTCGGGGTGTTGCAGATGACTGAGGTGAGTAGGCCTGGCCGTGGTGGTGCGGATGCCCGGCCAGGAGCTGTCAAAACCCTGCTACCTCATTGTGTTGGGGATGCCCGAGGTGAGTAGGCCTGACCGTGGTGCTGCAGATGCCCGACCAGGTGCTGCTAAAACCCTACTATCTCGCGCTGCTGCGGATGCCTGAGGTGAGTAGGCTGGCCGTGGTGCTATGCATGCTTGGCCAGGAGCTGCTAAAACCCTACTGTCTCGCGGTGCTGCGGATGCCAAGGTGAGTAGGCCTGGCTGTGGTGCTACGGATGCCCAACTAAGAGCTGTTAAAAACCCTATTGCCTCGTGGTGCTACGGATGCCTGAGTGAGTAGGCCTGGTCGTGGTGCTGCGAATGCTCGGCCAGGAGCTGCTAAAACCTTACTATCTAGCGGTGCTGCGGTTGCCCGAGGTGAGTAGGTCTGATCGTGGTGCTGCGGATGCTCGACCAGGAGTTGTTAAAAACCCTACTTCCTCGCGTGCTGTAGATGCCCGAGGTGAGTAGGCCAGGCCGTGGTGCTGCGGATGCCCAGTCAGGAGCTGCTAAAACCCTACTGCCTCGCGGTGCTGCGGATGTCCGAGGTGAGTAGGCCTTGTCGTGGTGCTGTGGATGCCCGGCCAGGAGCTATTAAAACCCTACTGCTTTGTGGTGCTGCGGATCCCCAAGGTGAGTAGGCCTGGTCGTGGTGCTGCAGATGCCCGCCCAGGAGTTGCTAAAACCCTACTGCTTCGCGATGTTGTGGATGCCCGAGGTGAGTAGGTCTGGCTGTTATGCTGCGGATGCCCGGCCAGGAGCTGCTAAAACCCTACTACCTCGTAGTGCTACGGATGCCCGAGGTGAGTAGGCCTGGCTGTGATACTGCGGATGACCGACCAAGAGCTTCCAAAACCCTACTGCCTCGTGTTGCTACGGATGCCCGAGGTGAGTAGGCCTGGCCGTGGTGTTGCGGTTGCTCGGTCAAGAGCTACTAAAACCCTACTACCTCGCGGTGCTGTGGATGCCTGGCTGAGTAGGCCTGACCGTGGTGCTGCGGATGCCCGCTTAGGAGCTGTTAAAAACCCTACTACCTTGTGGTGCTGCGGATGGCCCGAGGTGAGTAGGCCTGACCGTGGTACTACGGATGCCTGACCAGGAGCTACAAAAACCCTACTACCTTACGGTGCTGCGGATGCCCGGGGTGAGTAGGCTTGGTTGTGGTGCTGCGGTGACCAGGAGCAACATAAACTCCTATCCTGTCGCGGTGCTGTGAATGCCCGAGAGGAGTAAAGCTTGGTTTGATTGCCAAAGATGCCTGACCAGGAGGAGCGCTAGATGCTCGACAAGCTCTCCCCCGAGGTTGGGTCTCGCGAATACGAAGAGGCCTAATGGCAGGAGGGAGAATTGAAGAAAATTTGGTAGTGAACGGATCATGAGACAAAGAAGATAGATGCATTCCGTTTCTTTGCTAAAGTCACGTTCTGAACACATACAAACAGAGAGTACAAACATTTGATTTGTCGATGAAGACATTTCATTCAATTCTGAATTCAGAGTACACCTCCTAAAATACAGAAGGCAACTGCAAACATGAAATAGAAAGTCAAAGTTGCATTCATCAACTCAAATTACATGAGATAGGAGCGCAAAGTGTATTTTATTCAATGGGGGTGGAGTACATTTGGTAACAAAGATGAAGTGTATAATACAAAAGATGAAGACAAACAAGAGAGATTATAACTCCGTCTCCTCAGGCGGTAACTCGTCCCAGGCTTGGCTGACATTGGGAGAACTGAAGTTAACGTCCGTCCTCAACACTCCCACCCGCGGGAGTTACTGGACTACACCGTGAATAGCTGGGCCCGAGTAGTAGCTGCCCTTAGCCATATTATGGACCTTTTGGATGATATAAGAATTCATCCAGAGTCATATGAACTCACAAAGAATATTGCCAAATGATAAGGAGGAGTTTGCTATGTTCTCTGGTGAAGCGGATGATACACGTGACTACATTGAGCATCCCAGGTTTGACACGTGGCACAGGGAAGCTACGTGTCAGGGTGCACCGAACCCGACCATCGAGGTTGGACTCCAGAGACTACCTCAGGAGGACAGACCCCCGAGGTCATTCCGAGCCATAATCTCCTGAGACCACCTCAGGAGGACAGGTGCCCGAGGCCACCCCGGGAAGATAGACCTCCGGGGTCATTCCGGGCTGTAAGCTCCCGAGACCACCTTGGGAGGACAGGCGTCCGATGACATCCAGGGAGGGGACGCCCAGAGACAAACTCGGGAGAGCGGAGCCCGAAGATTAATACATCAGATAGCCTGACTTCAGGTAGCCGTTCCTCTTTTCAGATTAGGAAAGTTGTTGGATAATAATTGTCCGCTACACGCGACAATTAAGGCCTTAATAATCGCCGCGACCGTTATCTAAAAGTTATCATGTATCCCACGATCACGGGACGTGTGACCAAGCCCGCAAGTATATAAAGTGCTTCGGCACCCAGGTAAAAAGGGGCACACTTTCTGAACTCAGACAAACTCTACTTCCTCGTTGTCCTCTTGAGATAACTGTGATCCCTAACGTGAGCGTCGGAGTGGGCTCCGTCGGAAATCCTTCCGGTGTGTTCCCATTAATGCTCTTGTTGATCTCGCAGGACGCGATCTCCTTCTCCTCGTCATCGTCCTCGTGGGTTGCACTCCGATGATTCACCGTCCGCGTCGATTCTTTCCAGAACAAGTATATAGTTTAGTAAAATATTATTTTATTTATGAGTTTGATTTTTTTCTATTATTTTAATTCGTATGCATCTCCTCATTTTTGAATCTCAATTTAACCCCCCAAAATTAATTTATCTTGATATACTATTTTAATTTTTCATATTGCATCTTTGAAGTTAAGTAGGTTGTTCCTATTAAAAATACAAATTTAATCTATTTATTATTATTTAAATTTTTACCATTCTAATTAAATTTTTTTATAGAGATCGACATATGTAAATCACATGCTTCTCTCTCAAATTTTCCAATAATAGTTGCAAATAACAAACATTTATTGATAAGCAATTATATATTTTCTTATACTATCAATATTATTAAATAACATTTCATAAAAAAAAATTAAATGACACCACTATTCGACTATATACCTATCATGTTTTTTTTAGATATTTATTTTCAAATATAGTTAAAAATATTTTATAATGATATTTATTAAATTTCTTAATTTTAAAAATAAAAAATCATTAATTAATATCATTATATTTATAAATTAATAAACACATTAATTATTTTTTTTACCCTAAACTTTTTCTTCCGCCTCCTTCCCTTTCCGCAGCAAGGAGTTCTCTGCTCAGGTAACCCTAAGTTTTTTTTTGTTTCTTGTTCAGCAAAAGAGATTCCGTCATGGCCGACGAGGATGCAGCGAGTGCCAGCCGCTCGCGAGGTAGCCGGCGAGGTAGCGAGCGGCGGCCTTTCGTGAGGCGGTCGCTGCCTCGTCAGGCAACGAGCCGCCGCTTGCGAACCGGCCGCTAGCGAGGCGGCATCGTCGCTGCCTCTCTGGGCAGCAGGCACTTGCGAGGCGGCCGTGGCTGCCCCTGAATGGCTAGGCTCCTAGATTAATTTGATATGAACATCATCAATCATGTAATATTAGTGGAGACTCATCCATGTAATTATTGAGATTTTCGATATATCATATAAAGATCTTGCATTGGTTGAATTTGTGACTTGACTGTGAATACAGAAGAGAAAGTATTTAGTTGTCAGATAGATAACTAGAATCCATTCCTGATTAATAGTATCACTTAATTCCCAAAACTAGTAATCTAGGATGAAATTAAAAATTTATTTTACCTTAATTTCATCCATACTCTATGCTTGAGAAAGCCAACATATAATATATCTTGGAAACAGTAAATTATAAACATATGCAGTTCCATATACATCGTATATGTTGGCATAAACCTTTCTTTTTTCTCCTTTTTGCACATTGATATGCTACTAAAAATCATATCAAAAAGCTCTAGCATCCTTTTTGCTTTTTGCACAGTAACTTTTCTTTTTGTGTTTGCTGCTAAAGTAAAATGCTCTAGCATTCTCTAGCTAAACCTTTTGATAATTATACAACAATGCTTGTGATGCATCTTTTTTCCCTCAAATTTAGCTAGTTACACAACTCTATTATACAACCAAGCATGGGTCTTATCTTTGATACTAGATGGTTGTGTGGTTTATGAGTTGTGGCCATTAATATCTGTACATTTGTGCTGTGCATTGTCTTTCAGAAACAATTATATATATTTTCTTTTTTAAAACAAAGTGTCGAGTTATATATCATTGTTAATTATCTATTATGGTAATTGGAAGAAATTATTGAGCACTCTCCTTGTGATTGGCACAAGTTTTATTCAATTTTACCTTGAATTGTTTTTGGATCTGCTTCCAATATTTTCTCACATGGCTACGTCCATAAGTTTGTGACCTCCTTGAGGATGTTGTTGCCTCACAACAGCTAGACCCGGTTCTAACCTCACAACAACAAACTGTGGTATTTTTATTTTTATTATTATCATTTTCCTTTTTATTTCCTTCTCAATTCTACTTATTTACAAATGATTTTTTTTTTCCATGAGGATTTTTTTCATTGTTTATTTGTTTTCCCATGAGATAGAATTAAAGAGATTTTTATTTTTAAAATATATAATTAAATAAGTTTCCTTATTTAATTTGTTTGGTTCAAAACTTTTTTAAAAATATTTTAAAAAGTTATTTAAGGAGAAAAATTAGTTAAAAGGGATATTTGACTAAATCATGTGGTGTAAATGAATCTTGTCATTTTTTCTCACCACTAGCCGTAGTTGACACATGTATCAACTTGGCAAACACATATTGCAAAGGGCTTTGCAGAGGATGCAATTAACAAATTAGAAACATATCGATTTGTTGCCTTTTTGTCCAAATTTGACCTTGGTTGTCCGATTGGTTGTCTGGTCAACAAATTAGAACAATTGGAGGAAGGATGAAAATAGGAGGATAGAATGATCATTTCTAGGGGATCAATTTTGTGTAATCAAACTGATTTGATTAATCAATCGTATCACTTCTCTATACAGATTATATAATATCTTTTTATATAGGCATTCAAGGATGCCCTTTCAAAAAAAATTACTAATAAATCTAACGAATTATTCTAACAGAAAAGACAACAATAATATAAGGTTTCACAAGCTTTATTTGAATATATTGGGATTATATCATTGGACGCACTCGCGGTATAATCACAAGGCTCTTCTAAGAAGATAGAAGTGGTAAAAGGAGAAGCGCTCGCTTCCAGCGCCCTCGTCAGCTCACCCTAGGAGTAACACAGAGGAGATAAATCATGGTGACTGAAGAGGCAAGTCGATGGGGGTTGAGTTATATTGGGTTCAGGGATTTATGCCCCTCCAGCCCTGAGGTTCGACCCCTCGACCTCAAGTGGCAAACCTTCATCCACTTACCACCTCGGCTATGCCCGTAGGGACTCTTTGAAGAAGAAGAAAGAGATAGAGAGGGGGAGGCGTTCGGTTTCCAAGGTTTCAATTGGGGTGTGGTGTCGTCCTTCAAACTAGGTTTCCGATTTATGCCTTTTTCTGTTGATTTGGATTTGTGTTCCAAGGGTGCATCTTGCTGGGGTTTTGCGTCGTCAAGTGTTTGTAATTGGATAAGAAACCTCTCCTTTTGGATTTAGAGATGTCGACGTGTTGGATTCTGATGCCCTTTTTTATGGTTTCTTCTGTGTTATTTGCATCTAGGTTAGATTCTAGTGGTAGGGTAACGGAAGGTAGCTTAAAAAAAACTTGGATTACACCTTCTAGAACATTTGGTAAGGAAAATAGTGTTTTTGTTTCTGGTACGTTTGGCTCTGGAAGAATTGGGGTTTTGGTGTGAAATTGATTCTTTTCTTGCATCAATTTTGGGGCTTTTATGCTAATTGCGCTAATTCCTAGCGCAATCCTTCACAGCGTGAACACATTATTATCAGCACTAATCTGCATACTGTATATACTCATAAACACTGCTGATGTATTACTGTGTTCAGAAAGTATAAAAAGGACAGGAAATTTTTTTTTATCAATTATATTTCTGTGAGCTTATCCTTATGCAAGTTTTTGCATGATGCGAACAGTCTCAAATCAGATTGACTGCATGGCACCTACAATACTTATGGAGTACACCAAAGAGAAGCAGAGAAAGAGATGCTCGCAGGATTTTTCATTTGCTTTGAAGGAAAAATCACATAAATTGTCTTAATGATGACAAGTAATTAGCCTCATACATTATTCTAAGGCATGGTAAACATAGGAAGTAATCTAATGATGGATAATTTGATTATGGGTTAGGCCTAGGACTTGGATAATCACTGAACCAATAGCAGTTATTGTCGTTTGATTACTCTCTTATTCATGTAGGAAAATGTAAGATATTTATATGTAAGCTTTAATATCTACAATTAAGTCATCGAGACTCCCCCTCAAGCTGACTTAAAAGTATTATAAAACCTTATCTTGCTTCAAGTTATTCAGTTTGAGAATCTCTTGTAAATATAGTTAGTAAATCTACTAACAGTTGGAGCTAAAATATGAGATGACGATCTCCTTGGATTGTACCTTCCTTCAAAAGCACTTCCCAAATTTTTGAAGATTTTATATTCTCGGTACAATTTTTTTCGATTCATATAGTCGGGAGTCTTACAAACCTATTATTTGTGTAATATACATGCATTTTGAGTTTTATATTGCACAATGATATTCATGGAAGTAATTATTAAGTGTATCTCTTGGAATTTGTATCTTGTTGCATAGTTGATTCGAACTTAGTAGCAGCCAAAGAGGCATGTGGTCATTATAGGAGCCATGTCAAGCTAATCATCATATATTAATGTTATATAAGTTCTCAATTATTGAATAAGTTAATATCGTTATAAAAATTAAATATAATTTTCTATCAATAACTCGAATTAAACCTTACTAAGTTACTAATAACAAAACTTTAAATGTTCTGGAGTAAAAATGCTAAAAGTAAAAAGTTTAATATCATAATATTTATGAATCTAAATTTCAAATTTATTTTAAGATACAAAATAATATCTATAATAAATATATAAATTAACATAAAATGCTACTTTACATATAATAATTATATAAATTATTTATTTATTCATTTAATTAATTATTAATTTAAATAATATATATTTAAAATGATAAAAATATCAGAATATTAATTAAATAATAAAACAGTAAATATATCAAATAATAAAAAATATATCAAATATAAATATGATTTTTTTAGAAATTTTTTTAGGTTTTTTTAGATTTTTAATTTTTTTTTGAATTTTTAAATAATATTTGGAAAATAAAAAAAATCAGAAAATTAATTAATAAAATTTATTTAATTTTAAATATATTTTTAAATATTTTATTGAGATAAATATTTTTGTGAGGAAATCTTTATAAACATTTCCCTCACATAAATCGGGTGAACCCAAGCGGGCGAAGCGCGGGCGAAGCCGCAGGCGGAGGCTACGTGTGCGGCCGTCAACTCAACACCGTCCGCCGGAGCTTCCGGCGGTGCCGGAGGAGTCGGCGACTCTTCCGGCACTGCCGGAGGAGTCTCGCGACGCCCCCGGCGGCACATGCTACTCGACGACGGCCGACGTTGGTGTTTTTTCCTCTGGCACTGGATGATTCCCCCACCTCCGCCCATCGCCGCGTGACGCATGCACGAATCGCCCGTGCCGGTTTCGGATCTCCAGCGGAACGGTAAGAATCGCCCCGTGTCGTCCGGCATGGAACGAAACCTTAAACCATGGTTTTTTCTTTCAAATTTTTGTATTTTTCAGTCTTTTGTGAATCTTATAAATTAATAGATACTGTTTTAGATTTATGATGTTTGTTTCCTCTTATGGTATAAGTTGTTTATTTCCCTTTCTTTGCAGTAGGTACCCAAATGCCATATGCTCACTTTGTTGGCATGCATGTATATTATATTTTATATGTATTGCTTCAGAAAATTGATGCTATTTGTTCACTTTAAAGTTGGATTTGCATATGTGCAAGAAAAAACTAACTCTTGTGAATAAAAATCTTTCTTCTCAGTATGCTTCCATCTTTAGAGACATCCACCCAAATATAAAGAATGATAAACTTTAGGCAGGATCAACTTAGTTCTTAACAGATCTTTGCTTTACTTTTTTAAAATAACGGAAGGACAAAAAGGGAATTTCCTTTAACATGTTTTTTACCATGGCAAAATCTTTTATATTGAACATTGTTTTTATGTCAGCTTCTGCAGGTATCTGTGACCCAAAGAAAGAGAGGACATAACAATTGAGGAACCATGGATGGTATGGAAATATTTTAATTATTATTATTTATTACTTTTTCTTAAATTAAAAAAATAGAAATTGTTATGACTAGATTATTTAAGTGGGCTCTAAAAAGAGCAGACCACATTTTTTGATTAGCTTTTGCTCAACAGGGAATTATTAGGACTAGCTATTTTTTTTCAAGGATATGGCAAAAAGTTTATTTATTTATTTATTTATTTATATTTTGTTGCACTATGTTGAAAAAAAAAATTAAAAGATGCTAGTTCTCATCATGTGTTATGTAGTTTGTCATTTCATCAATGTTACTTAGGGTGAAACTATTAAAAAGTGTAATCTTTGTGATTCCAATGACTAACATTTTTGTTTATTGAATATATATACAATCAATTTGCTCTTCTTTGACACGTGTAGCTAAATAAGTGATCTTGTAATTTGTGAGTCAACTTTACTAACTTGAACATTCTGTTGTACCATTTACTTGCGACCATTAACAAAGGAGCAACTAATTCATAAACTTTGCTTACTAGATAACTATAGTTGTTGAAATATATGGATTTAACAATGTAAGTGTTGCTGTGTGAAAGAATAATTCTAATATACGAATTAATGTGCTCTTGTTTTTTACCTTTTCAGTTGATTCACAGCCGACGATGGAAGAAACTATCATTGTTGGTGATGACCTTATGATGGGCCCCCCATCACCTATCATTCCTCCAGAGATTGCATCTCATGTCCTGGAAGGTGTGGACTTATGTGATCAAGTACTGCGAAATTTTTTCTTGTGTAAGTGAGTGTATATTCATATTACACTCTAATGGTCTGACTTTGAGGATACATTCTATCTGATGTGAAAACATGATGTTGATTAGTCTTTTGTCCTTTATCTGAATGTTGAATAAAGTACAAACTTATTCAGTAATTGGTGCAGGCTTGCAAATCAATGATGTCGAGCCATTTTGTCAAGATGAGATTATCTTGTATCTAGAGTGTGCTGCAAAGAGAGTAAACCATTGTGTTATAATGAAGTTTGGTTGGTTCTCTCAACTTACAATATAACTTATATGTTAACCTGAAATGTGAACAGGATAAGGAGCTACGACGTAAACTTTTTGATAGTGAACATAAGCTAGATTTGTCTATGCCCTTGGGAGATGCAAAGGAACGAGCTGCTAATCTTGAAGCAGAAATTAAAACTCTAGAAAGGTATGAGCATGGCGTCACTCTTTGCCTGATCTTTTCTATTCTTTACAATGTTATAGAGTCCATGTGTATTTTAATGTAATATTATGTGACAGCACTTAGACTAAATACCCAGAAGAAAACAACTAATGGTTTGACCAAAATCGTGGATCGGATCCATGCCGACTAGTTGTTTATTTACTGAATGTTTTGAATTCAATCATACATAAGTGAAATAGAAAACAAGTTATGCATCACTGTACTTTATCAGACTAGTATATCTAGGAAAATATTTCTTGAGGATGAGATACAGTGAGTTAATAGATGGAACTCTGTCACAGTGACACAGCCTCTTTGATCTTTTTGCTTGATATTTTTTAAATTATCCAAGTCAAATAACATTTATGATAATCATCATTATGCTTTAACTACAAAACCTTCTGATGGCCATTTATGAAGTTTCTTGTGTTATTTAGGCATATGATTCTTGCAAGTGGAGTTGATGGAATGGAAGGATTCCGCCAACGTTGGAGTTTGCATGGACGTATTGAGGATACCAAGTATTCCTATTTTTTCCTCCTGATCTTAAGACCATCTTTTTTACGATATATGTGTGCGTGCACATTTTGTTTTTTTATCATTTTATATCATGTCTGCATACATTAAGTCTTAAAGAATCAAGAGTTCATGTTGATAGATAATTGGGTTGATATTACGTTTCTAATTTCAATCACTTATAATTCAATGACGCCTTTTATAAAACTCCCATTTGGTAGAATTTGGCAGTTTCCTAAAAGTTTGATGTAAACTATACAACATGATATTGACAGTTTTAGCTTTTGGAATATGTTATTTCACTAGTAGGTTGTTTTGTCAACATGAAAATTTTCTTGTATCAGAAGATATCTTATTAATTCTATATCTGTCCATTTGTCTTGATTCTCTATCTCTCTCTTGCTCTCTTTTTCTGCACGGAAGAAGAATGGAATCTTTGAAAGAGGGGATCACAAAGAGTAAATCGGAAAATATTCAAGAACCTAAAGTAGACCAAGCTAAGAAGAAATGGTTCTTTTGAAAGATATTTCGTGTTTGTTCTCCAGTAACCTTTTGTAAGTTGACGCTTAAGTAGATTTTTATCTCCCTTTTACCATCTTGAACTAGAATGCATTACCTAATAATTGCCGGCAAGTGATGGTATTAATTATGCCAATACTTCACTATGACTACCCATAATCTGCAGCATCTTTAAGTAAAGATAAGTTGAATGGACAAGAAAGCACAAAAGTTGTAATCATTAGTTTGGTTTTTAGAGTGCAACTTATTGTTCTTTTGTACCTTTCCTGCTGATAGCATTAACAACCTTGGCCAGAGACAAACTTTGTTTGGACCTCACTTTAGCATTTCCTTGATTTTCTCCATTCAACCCATAAACTCACACAAAGCCTTATAACCCAAAGCTCCCCTACCTTGTTCCTTAATCCAAATCCTAACTTCATCAGGGAACAAGGTTTTACACAATAAACCTGCTCTAGCACTTGTCATATACCCATTTCACCCACCTTGATCTAAACTCTACCCAACCATAATTCAATTAAATTCCAGCCGATTTGAAATCACTATTCTCATCAACGACAGAAATCAAGCTAGACTTCCATATGTAATTGACATTTGTAATCTGTTGTAACTTATCTGCAGCACACATTTCAGGGTTAGCCAGTAAGGTTATGGCAGCTAGATGCCTCAGGCTCAAAATTCCACGGCAAAAAAAAAACAAGCAATAACCAAACCCATACGTCCTAAGTCAAAGAAATGAACACAAGCATACGTAGGAAACCCAGTAAAATTAAAACAGCATGTGTGACAAAAGTTACATTAACTCACAGAAAATAACATGAATTTCAAAGGTAAAGAAGCAATAAAACTAAGTGAATGTTTGCACAAATGGCCCTAGTACCCAGTACAAACCAAGAAAAGGAAACTAAACCAAAACAAAATCAGACAAAGTGTTTCAAGATTGTCAATAAACATGCAATTATGAGAATTCACTACAATAAGCTGTCAATCACAATACTAGGGCATCGAACAGAAATGCACAAATCGTACAACACGAAGCAAGATTTCTTGCATCGGAAAAAAAAAAGAACTAACCAGGGAGTTGGAAGCGTGATTGGATACCTTGCCCCTGGTGCCCTCACCAGCTCGCTGTCGTTGTAGCTCCTCTCTCGCAACGAGCCGAGGGGGATGGAGGAACCCTGAAAATTGGAAAATGGGCCGCCAGAAGCGGAGGAGGCGAGGAAGCGGAGAAGAATATAACCTAACGCGCCGCAGGAGAAGCCCCGTCGCCTTTCGACTCCGCGTGGCAGATTATAGCACTAACGGTCAGAATTTGGGGTGATGTGGCAGACGGAATGGCAAAGCGAAGCGATACTTACTGCCCTCGATGGCATGGGGTTAACGGTCATAATTTGAATGGTTTTCGTTAATTATCATTGTCATTCATTAATTTTGAAAAGAAATTAAAAACAAAATTGATTGATGATTATAATTTAATTATGAAATTTTAAATAAATTATAATTTGATAAAAATTGATATTAAATTATTTTTTAAAAATAATGAATAATTAATCACATATAAATATTTTTTATAATTTTAAAAATTATATATTTGTCAAACTAAATATTTTTTATCCCATTTCAAGTTGAGTTCAATCTTTTTTTAGCTTAAGTTGTCATGAGCCGATAGATATCAATCCCAATATTCAACCTAGGCATAGATATCAATCCCAATATTCAACCTAGGCTCATATTTAGGCAAAGTCCTCTGCCATGCATATCCCATGTGTTTATGAGTTTGCTAAAACACTACACCTAACATATTAGGTTTGCCCTTCCAATTCAACACCTCTATTTAGAATATATAAAAATAAATTAAAATAATATAACTATTTGGCTCTAATATCAAATTTGACATATATCTTATTAGTCATTAAAATCTTTGCAAAAATAAATTCTTTAATTTTTTTCTCAAATTATAATAAAACAGAATCTCAATCATGAAATTTCAATCTTTCTAGCCTCTTTTATAAATATAATATTAAAGATCTTATCATGCAAAGTCGTGTGGATCAGGTGTATTTATTTTTTTGTTTTTGTTTTTTTAGCTTGTGATTATGTTATTTATGATTTTGCCTTTAAAGGTTAGTGGTTGGATTATAGTATTAAGTATTAAAAAAAATTAAAATCGAAAAAATAATTAAGGTTAACACAAAATTTGCACGTAAATTCGTTAGCATAGCAAACTCATATAATGAACATGTTCGCGAGTTAACGAACCAAATACTATTAAACTTGAGCTCAGCTCAATAATGTTTTCGCGTTTGAAATTGAGCTCGGCTCATTAACTTAATCAAACGAACTCAAATGAATTTTTTTCAAATCGAAATCCAAAAAACTCACGAACAACTTAACTCGTTTACCCCCTAAGTGCACATCCAACGGCACATTGCTGAACTTGATGCCATCATGGATGATGTTCGGCCTCGAGTGAGCATGCAAGTACTGGAAGCCGCTAGCCACGTCCAACGCCATGTTTGTTGATGCAGTCTCACCCTGATTGTTGTTTTGGTGTTGACACTGATTTTAGTTTAGGTTAACGAGATGATTGGGATTAAGTCCTGGTCGTGGACTAGGCATACCTAGTGGGACTAGGTTTGATGAAAGTCTGGCCTGGAGGGTCAGGTCCTAGCTTGAGAAGCTAGGTGGATGAAAATCCTAACCTGGAGCGTTAGGTGTGAAAAAGTCCTAGCTTGGAGGGCTAGGTGTGGGAAAGTCCTAACCTGGAGGGTTAGGTGTGAAAAGTCCTAGCTTGGAGGGCTAGGTGTGGAAAAGACCTAACTCGGAGGGTTAGGTGATGAAACCCTGGCTTGGAGGGCCAAGTCCTAGCTTGGAGGGCTAGGTTGGATGAAATCCTGACTTGGAGGGTCAGGTCCTAGCTTGGAGGGCTAGGTTGAAGTCCTGGTGAGTGAAACTGGGCATGGAGTCTTGGTCCGGGGGACTAAGCACGAGTCAGAGAAGGGCTGGAGGCTTGTTCTAATGACTTGGAGTGGATTTGACCTTGCCTGGATCGGTCTGGTGACCGATCAGGGAAGTTGGCACGGTGTTCCCTCGTGGATCGGATCCAGCGATGACTGATCAGTCTGGTGACCGATCAGGGAGCATACAGTGAGGTTGGGAACCTACTTCTTGGCTCCTGATCGGTCTGGTGACCGATCAGGGAGCACGCAGTTCACTTACTGCTTGGCTCTTGATCGGTCGGGTGACCGATAAGGGAGCAGACAGTAAGTTTGGTTCCCCTTACTGCTCAGCTCCTGATCGGTCTAGTGACCAATCAGGGAGCATACAGTAGGTTTTGGGAACCTTACTGATCGGCTCCTGATCGGTCTGGTGACCGATCTGGGATACTGTTCAGATCGTTCTGGTGAACGATCGAGTGTCGCGGACTCCGACTTATAACCAATCAGGCTGGAGCCTGATCGGTCGGGGAGCTCCTGATCGGTCTGCAGACCGATCAGGTCACACCCTAATCGGTCTGGTGACCGATCAGGCCCTTGTGGATGCGAAGGCTGGGAGTCCCAGCAGAGCTGTGGATCGGTCCTGTGACCGATCCACGAGCCCTGGATTGGTCCGGTGACCGATCACTTTAATTCAAAATGCGTTGTCAGAGCTCTGATCACGCTCTGAACACTACTATCTCTTATCTGATCATCACTGATATGTTCTGAGATTTTGATCTTCTGTTGATTTGTTGTTCTAATGAGCTGCTAAGTGTGCAGGTGAATTAGGTTTCAACAAGGAGAGTCAAACAGAGGCTTTTGCTACATCAGATTGGGCAGGTTTCCATCTCAGGTTGCAACGGATGCTGGCGCTGCTGACTGGGGCTAATCTGTGACGACCCCTTTAACTTCTCTCTCTCATCCTTAAAGCGGACGTCACTTTTACTTAACCTTAACTTTACCTTATTCTTAGCCTTAGGTTACAACTACTTGACTTCCCTTAACTTGCTCTGAATTTTTTCTTCTTTTTTAAAAAAAAACTTTCATTTTATTTGCTTTGCAAGGATTTGACCCCTAGACCTCTTAGTTGTAAAACTGAAGCACTAACCATCTGCCCTACAACACTTTCTTTTCAATGGTACCAGTCGACTGCTAGATAGCCAGTCGACTGGTGCATCGAACAGAAGGTTCTGTTCGATAGGTCAGTCGATTGGTATCTGAACCAGTCGACTGGCACGCCTGAAAACTGCAGTTTCAGACCTGGGAACTCCTTTCAAAGATCCACAAATCATATACTTTCAAAACATACAAAGACATATAATGAAACAACTCGAAATCTAAACTCCATACTAGTTTTGTAAGCATCTTAACAACTCAAAACGAATCCAATAACTTGAAATTAGGATTTCTACGAAATTTAACAAACTTATCAAAACACATGCAATCTCTACTAACTTTTACCCAACTTTGACTCCATGTAAAGTTTAAATAAGGTGATCACATCCTACCAATCCAAAACATCAACCATGAGTTTCTATAAATCAAAACGCCTCTAAGACTTATCCCAAAGATCTCTTCCACGGTTCCGCCGCCACTGAACATCAATGTAAGTCCCGTTCGCCTCTATAGCATATGCTTTTTCTTTACCTTTATCTGCAATAGAAGGAAATACAATTAATAAGCGAATTGCTTAGTAAGTAAATCCTAACTCACAAATCCATGTTATCGATAATAAACATGCTCATTTCAACGAATGTTTGCTTCAAAATACATGCACTTGGAAATATTTGCACATGGGAACTTTCATATACTTATCATGCTCAATCATGCTTGAAAACATTTACTAGCATCAAAACACTTGCAAACTTAATATGCTCATGATTTCTTTTGAAACTTACTAATGATACATTTCCATACTTTAAAATACTAACTTCTTTGCTCTTTCTCTTTAACATGCTTATAACATAACCATGTCAACATATATAACCAAAAACTTGCATTTAAGGAAATTGAAACACTTACATATACTTATGTACTTCAAAATAATAATCAACTTTCTCAGGCCTTGACACTGTACCTGGTATCAATGTACCAATACGCGCATCCCTAATAGGTTTCGGGGTAGCTAGCCACCGTACCCTATTAGAGCTTCTTTCTAACTTTCTGTGGGCCTCTCTTTTGCCCGGTACATGTCACTTTACAAAAGTAAACTACTTTCTTACTCATAAAGCTTATACTTATCAAGTATCTTTCTTTTTGCATAACTTTTTGCACTACAAAACTTTACCTTTCTTACTTGGAACATTCATCGAGCACCTTGTGTGCCCTTAACCTAAAACTAATTTTTGGGACTTTTCAAGAACTTGGTCTTATCATGCTTCGGTCACACATACAAAACCTACTCAAATTCAAGTTCTATGATAAAAACATGTATTCCTTAGAAACTTAAATCACACAATAAAATAATATTCTCAAAGCATGCACTTAGATCACAAAATCATGGTTCTACAACTAGAAACTACATACGAAACTACTTCTATTGCAGGTGAGTGATTTACTTACCCTTATCTTGAAGAAAACTCACTAAGTATGGTTTAAATCCCAACGTAGCACTCCTCTTCCCTTTCTTCGCGCAAATCTCCTCCCTCCTTGACCCTAGGGAAGAAGCCCTAGATGTTCCACTCAAGAGGAAGAAGAAGGAGGAAAAGATCCCTTGAGTTTCCCTTTGGTTTCACAGCCTCTACGCGCCTCCTCTCGCAGC
The DNA here is from genome assembly GCA_024364735.1 of Boesenbergia rotunda. Taxonomy (NCBI): domain Eukaryota; kingdom Viridiplantae; phylum Streptophyta; class Magnoliopsida; order Zingiberales; family Zingiberaceae; genus Boesenbergia; species Boesenbergia rotunda. Next base: position 365,258 of record JAGFNQ010001410.1, on the reverse strand, counting down.
CTCATGAAAACCTAATCGGGGCTTCACGCGACTTAAGTGGAAGTCTAAATACCTCTTCATGAAACGGGCTTAATCAACTATAACATTAATTCGCTTCATTCTTTTGTGTGCTTGATACCCCCAACTTATTGGTTAGCCCAACTCACTTAAGGGCTTGCTTTGCCCTGTGGTTGCGGGATCAAACCCCGCCCGACCCCCCTTTTTTTCTTTTTATTTTAATTCAAAAAAAATGCTAGAAAATTCAGAAAATTTCCTAATAATTCACGAAAATTATTGGGTGTTACATAAACTGAGTGAAGCTCAGGGAGTCCAGGAGAGCTCAGTGGTAGGTGGGCAGTTGCAGGTGTGCAGCTAGGAGCCGCAGTGAGGTGGCGTGGCCTGGCGATCAGTGGGAGATGCTTAAGGGCTTGGTAGCAAAGAATCAGCAATACACTTGATCACTTCCAGACTTCTTGCGACATCTTTACTTTTGCTCTTGCGACAACTCTGATCTGTTGATCCATCTCTTGAGCAACCTTGTGATACTTGAGCACTTGGAAGAGAAACAAGATGTTGAGGCAATCGGCCCTTGAATGATTGGAAGATCATGGTTTTGATGTGTGGGCGAATAGGTTTAAAGTTAGAGTGTTGTGATTGAGTTTGCAGGACTTGGAGAATCACACTTGGTGGACCTATCCGAGGGACGAGAGCCGAGGGAGGAGAACTCCAAGGGCAAGCGGGGAAGTGGACTTCAAAGGGCACACGTGAAGGGTGGCATGGAGGCAAGCCAAGGGAAGGCTTGCGTGCGCATCCGAGGGATGATAGCCAAAGGAAGAGGACTTCAAAGGGCGAGCCAAGGGAGCAGACCTGAAGGCACACGCGAAGGAGAAGGTTCGGAGTGGCTGGAACTGAGCTGGGAGGCAGGGCAGTCGACTGGCCCAGAGGCAGTCGACTGCCAAAACTCACAGAAAGTTCGCAGCTTTGGACCAGTCGACTGGCCAAGGGGCAGTCGACTGGTACACCCCAAAACTAGCCGTTGGCTAGCTGTTTGCTAGCCGTTGGAAGGCATTTAATGCCGGGGCAGTCGACTGCCATCTGGGCAGTCGACTGGTGCGAGTCTGGACAGACTGCGAATCTGTCCTTTTCACCTATAAAAGGAGGCCTCGTTACACGTGTCTATACGGTTCCGTACAGTAACGAAGTGCTGCCAAATTGTAGAGTGAATTCTTGCTTCCTTCATTGTATTTCTACATCTGTAAAGAGGAAGCATTTGCTGTGAAGGTTTCTCCACCTCAAGGAGACTTTTCGATAGTGAAAAGTGGTGCTCGCGGCGTGGATCCTTGGACTAGTCACCCATCTGGGTGGATACCAAGTAACTGAAAGTGTTAGCATTGTTTCTGTATTTCTTTTATATATTATTTCCGCTGCGCTAACAAGACTGCAGAGTTCAAGATCCGAAAAAGTGCATTCACCCCCCCCTCTGCATGCCACATCGATCTTTCAGTTGGTATCAGAGCAGGTGCATTTTGGAAGATCTAACAATCAACCAGAACATCTGAAATGGCGTTTCAAGAGGGATACTCCACCGCACGACCACCGTTCTTCGACGGCAACGACTTCGCGTACTGGAAAGGTAGAATGCAATACTATCTTATGAATGACATAGAGACTTAGATAAGTGTTGCAGATGGCTTCGAGGCGCCCGTCGATGAAAGAGGAGATCCTACACCCATGAGAACATGGTCCAAAGAAGTGATGAAGAGGGCGCAATCAAATGCCAAGGCCACTACTACACTGCAGTGCGGGCTCTCTAAGGAGCAACTGAACAAAGTGGGGTCATTCAAGAGCGCCAAAGAGCTATGGGACAAGTTGGTAGAACTGAACGAGGGGTCAAACGAGTCCAGAAGAGCCAAGAAGGACTTGTTGGTGGCCCAACTGCAATCACTCTCCATGAAGAGCAACGAGACAGTCAGTCAGCTGCATGGAAGGGTAAAGGAAGTGATCAACGAGCTCCATGTAATTGGAGAGAAAATCGAAAATCGGGATATCGTCAGGTATGTCTTACAAGCCTTCCCGAGAACCACCCTGTGGGCATCCATGGTCGATGCTTACAAGGTATCGAGGGATTTATTCTTAGTCAAATTAGACGATTTATTTTGTGAATTTGAACTGCACGAGCAAGCTAATATTTCAGCAAAAGAGAAAGGTATTGCTTTTGTTGCAGAGAAAGAGAAGAAGAGGAGAAAGGAGAAGAAGAAGAAGGTGATCTACTCATCATCCTCGGACTCAGAGGAGTCAAGCGCCTCCATGGACAGTGACCAAGAGGCCTTTATGGTAAGGAAATTTCGTAAGGCATTTAAAAGTTTTTCTAACAAATCATATGCTAGAAAAGGGGCCAAAGGTAAGGGTAAGGCCAAGGAGATCATATGCTACAACTGTCACCAAGAGGGACATATGAAGAATGAATGTCCCCAGTTGAAGAAGAGGGAGGACAAGAAAGAAGAAAAGAAGAAGAATGACAAGAAGAAGTCAAAGGGAAAGGAGAAGAGTGCCACGAACCTCAAGGCGACCTGGGACGATCCCTCATCCTCAGAGGAAGAAGAAGAGCAAGTCTCCCACTTCGCTCTTATGGCACAAGATGGTTCAGATTCTTCAGACGATGAACGGAGCTCAAGCAGTGAAGATGAGAGCTCCTCCACCTCATCATCATCAGAGTCAGAGGCTTCGGTAAGTGAGGTATACCACTTACCCTCTTCTACCTTAGTGAAAATTATTTCTAGCACAAACATGGTTTTAGCTAAGGCTAGAAGTAGAATTAAGGATCTTAAGGAAGAAATTGCCATGCTTAGAGTAGAAGCTATTAAACTCAAGAATTTGCATGCTAGCTCCACCTCTTCAGATGTTTCACATATTGAAATTGAAAATAAGGAGTTAAGGAAACAAGTAGATGACCTCACAAAGGCCCTTAGAAAATTTCAAGTAGGATCAAGTAACCTTGACATGATCATAAACAGTCAAAGGGCTGTATATAACAAGGCCGGATTAGGTTATAGGCCTAAGACCAAGGAGGTAGCTTTTGTTTCACTCACCGGTAGGATTGGTGCATCTAGGAGATTAGAGGCTAGGGGAACCACCAAGAAGGCATGGGTACCTAAGAAATTTTTAAATGATGCTTATGGATATAAGATTTGGGTACCAAAAGAGTATGTTTTCCGTGTTGTCTAGGTAAAGGTGAAGGAGGCCCCAACCTCGTGGATAGTAGATAGTGGATGCTCAAGACACATGACCGGGGATGTGAGCAAGTTCACCACTATTAGCTACCTAAGAGAAGGAACGGTCTCTTTTGGAAACAGTGGAAAGTTAAGGATCATTGGTAGGGGCACAATTGAGGTATCTCCCAATATTTCGATTCATAAGGTACTCTTGATTAAGGATATGAAGTTTAATTTATTAAGTGTAAGTCAATTATGTGATGCCGGGTTTAGAGTAGAATTTCATGCTAAGAAATGTGTAATTAGACATAATGAATCAAACACTATCATATTAGAAGGGTTTAGAGAGGCAAACTTATATTATCTTGATCTATCTTATGCTACTAACAATGTTGTTAAGTGTCTCATGTCCAAAGAAGAAGAAGGGTGGTTATGGCACCGGAGACTTGGACACGTCAACATGAGGAACATTACAAGAGTGGCCAAGGAAGAATTGGTGAAGGGGCTCCCAATGATCAAGTACGAAAAGAACAAGTTATGTGATGCATGTCAAGAGGGTAAGCAATCCAAAGCATCACACAAAGGTAAAACCATAAGTACCACTTCTTTGCCCTTAGAACTTTTACATATAGACTTGTTTGATTGTCATAGTACTCCATCACTTGTAGGGAGTAAGTATTGCTTAGTGATAGTGGATGACTTTTCTAGGTTCACTTGGGTCCATTTCATGAAACATAAGGATGATACCCTAAATATATTTATAGGTTTTAGCAAAAGGGTAGAAAATGAAAAGAATACCAAAATAAACCGAATTAGAAGTGACCATGGTGGGGAGTTCCAAAATGCTAACTTCACACAATTTTGTGTTGAAAATGGATACAAGCATGAGTTTTCATGCCCTAGGACTCCTCAACAAAATGGGGTAGTTGAGAGGAAAAACCGAGCCCTACAAGAAGCCGCTAGGACTATGCTTAATGCATACTCTCTTCCTAGCTACTTTTGGGCCGAAGCGGTTAACACCGCTTGCTATATTCAAAACCGAGTATTGGTACATAGGTTTTTAGGAAAAACACCCTTTGAACTTTGGAATGGAAGGGTACCCCAAGTCCACTATTTTAGGGTCTTTGGATGTAAAGCTTACATCTTAAACACCAAAGACGACCTAAGAAAATTTGAATCAAAGGCCGATGAAGGAATCTTAGTAGGGTATTCATTGACTAGTAGGGGTTATAGAGTGTACAACAAGAGGACAAAAGTAATTGAGGAGTCCTCAAATGTCAAATTTGATGAAACCACTAGTACCTACCCTAGGAAGGCCTCAATTGATAAGGATATAGAAGAGGTCCAACCCCTTGCCCAAAGACTTCAAGACCTACAATTGGAGGGCAATGATCAAGGGAGTAAGAAGTACCCTAGAGGATGAGGAAGAAGGAGTAAATGAACCTACAACCTTTAGACCCTTGAGACATCATCATGATCATCCGATGTCACTCAAGGAGTAAGGACTAGGTCATACTTTAGGGATCAGACTAGCCAAATAGCTCTAATCTCCCAATTAGAACCAAAGACCATTGATGAAGCATTGGGAGATGTTGATTGGGTGTTGGCCATGCAAGAAGAGCTAAACCAATTTGAGAGGAGTGAAGTTTGGGAGTTAGTTCCTAGACCCACCGATTGTACCATTGTAACCACGAGATGGGTCTTTAGAAACAAATTAGATGACCAAGGTAAAATCACTAGGAACAAGGCTAGACTAGTAGCTAGGGGCTTTAACCAAGTTGAGGGACTAGATTACGATGAGACCTACGCTCCCGTAGCTAGGCTAGAATCAATTAGAATTCTATTAGCCTATGTCGCTCACATGGGTTTCACACTCCACCAAATGGATGTGAAGTTGGCATTCCTTAATGGGATCATTAAGGAAGAGGTTTATGTAGAACAACCCCCCGGATTTGAGGATCTTAACTATCCAAGACACGTATTCAAATTAAGAAAAGACTTGTATGGATTGAAACAAGCTCCCCGGGCTTGGTATGAAAGGCTCTCCTCATTTTTGGTGTCTAAGGGGTTTAGGCGAGGAACAATAGATCCTACATTGTTCCTAAAATCTAAGGATAAGGACATTTTTGTTGCTCAAGTCTATGTAGACGATATCATTTTTGGGTCAACAAATAATGACTTCCTACAAGAATTCATCAAGTGTATGGAAGATGAATTTGAGATAAGTCTTGTAGGAGAGTTAACCTTTTTCTTAGGCCTTCAAGTTAAGCAAACTAATGAAGGTACACATGTATTTCAAACCAAATATGCTAAGGAGATGCTAAAGAAATTTGGTTTAGAACATGCTCAGGAAGCATCTACACCCATAGGAACTAATGTAAAAATGGATAGTGATCTTGAAGGCAAAATGGTAGACTCTAAACAATATAGGAGCATGATTGGTAGCCTCCTATACCTAACCGCTAGTAGACCCAACATACTTTTTGCGGTAGGTATGTGTGCTAGGTACCAATCTTGTGCAAAAGAGTCCCATATAATTGTGGTCAAAAGGATCCTACGGTATATGAAAGGAACCCTAAATGTCGGACTTTGGTATCCTAGAACCCAAAATCTTGACCTAATTGGATACACTGACTCGGACTATGCGGGTTGCAAGTTAGATAGGAAGAGTACAAGTGGAGGGTGTCAATTTCTTGGGTCTTCATTAGTTAGTTGGAGTAGTAGGAAACAACCATGCGTTGCCCTATCCACAACGGAAGCAGAATATGTGGCAATGGGTGGATGTGTTTCCCAACTCCTTTGGATCATGCACACCTTAGAGGACTATGAGCTACATTACACCAAGGTCAAAGTCTTGTGCGATAATGTAAGCACAATCAACCTAACTAAAAATCCGGTTCACCATTCTAGAACAAAACACATTGAAGTGAAACATCATTTCATTAGAGACCATGTGGCAAGGGGAGACATAGAATTACACTATGTTGAATCAAAGTCGAACTTAGCCGATATCTTTACCAAGCCTCTTCCCGAATCGGAGTTTTCATCCTTAAGAAGAGGCCTTGGAATGTGTTTTGTAGAAGTATAGAATGAACTTGGAGACCTTAGCTTTGAAAAAGGGTGCTTGATCTATTAGTGTGATACATTTGGCTTACTTGTGCTTGTGGCACATTGTTGGACCATTAAAAGTATCAAAATATCAAAACTAGACCAACTATGGGGGAGGCAAGTGTTCAATCAATGGATACCTTGCCAAAGAACATAGTTGGACATTTTAAACCTTTGAAAACCATTTTATGTTTTACATACTGTGCCATGTTTTTAAAAGTCATATATTTGCAAATTTGGTTTCAAAGTTTGGTACAAAATGTAGTAGTTTTCATAGCTTTTGGGTTTTTATCAAAAGTCATGCATGTTTGAAAATTTATATGGTTTAATATTTTTCCCTGATAGAGTATAATATTTCAAACATGTATGCAAAATTTTATAATTTTTAAAATTTTCTGGAATTTTCTAGGAGTTTTTGAAATTCGACAGAAAACCTAAAAAATCAGACTGATAGCGTATCAGTCGACTGCCCATGGTTTGGTTGCTTGAGGCAATCATTTTGATGGTGTCAAAGAGGGAGAATGGGTAGTTTAAGTTAGAATTTTGACTTAAAATGGATACTTTTAGGTATTTTGACTAACTTAGACCTTGAAAGGTTAAAAGTTAGAGAGAAGACATGGATTAAGGGGGAGGTACCTCTTAGGTTCGGATATGTCTTACATTCTTATTGATGGTGTTAAGTGGAAACTTAACTTGGAACGTGATTAGAATTGAAACTGTGGAGAGGACATAGGTTAAGGGGGAGGTTGCCTCTTAGGGTTATTATGTCTCAAAATGTTTCAATTGCTATCTTTTGCGATTACTATTGCTGCTATTTATCTCTAACTTTAACTTATTGCCACACATCAAAAAGGGGGAGATTGTTGAGGCAATCGACCCTTGAATGATTGGAAGATCATGGTTTTGATGTGTGGGCGAATAGGTTTAAAGTTAGAGTGTTGTGTTGTATTTGATATGTGTGATTGAGTTTGCAGGACTTGGAGAATCACACTTGGTGGACCTATCCGAGGGACGAGAGCCGAGGGAGGAGAGCTCCAAGGGCAAGGCGGGAAGTGGACTTCAAAGGGCACACGTGAAGGGTGGCATGGAGGCAAGCCAAGGGAAGGCTTGCGTGCGCATCCGAGGGACGATAACCAAAGGAAGAGGACTTCAAAGGGTGAGCCAAGGGAGCAGACCTGAAGGCACACGCGAAGGAGAAGGTTCGGAGTGGTTGGAACTGAGCTGGGAGGCAGGGCAGTCGACTGGGCCAGAGGCAGTCGACTGCCAAAACTCATAGAAAGTTCACAGCTTTGGACCAGTCGACTGGCCAAGGGGCAGTCGACTGGTACACCCCAAAACTAGCCGTTGGCTAGCTGTTTGCTAGCCGTTGGAAGACATTTAATGCCGGGGCAGTCGACTGCCATCTGGGCAGTCGACTAGTGCGAGTCTGGACAGACTGCGAATCTGTCCTTTTCACCTATAAAAGGAGGTCTCGTTACACGTGTCTGTACGGTTCCGTACAGTAACGAAGTGCTGCCAAATTGTAGAGTGAATTCTTGCTTCCTTCATTGTATTTCTACATCTGTAAAGAGGAAGCATTTGCTGTGAAGGTTTCTCCACCTCAAGGAGACTTTTCGATAGTGAAAAGTGGTGCTCGCGGCATGGATCCTTGGACTAGTCACTCATCTGGGTGGATACCAAGTAATTGAAAGTGTTAGCATTGTTTCTGTATTTCTTTTATATATTATTTCCGCTGCGCTAACAAGACTGCAGAGTTCAAGATCCGAAAAAGTGCATTCACCCCCCCTCTGCACGCCACATCGATCTTTCACAAGAGGCTTGGCGAGTCCATCAGCGAGAAGACACGAAGAAGGGAGTTCTTGCGTGAGATATACACTGAGTGGAGCTCGGTGAGAAGTTTGCTTGTGTTCTTGGGGTTCTTAGTGCTCAGTAAGATCCTTCTTGTGTTTCCTATACTTAATACTTCATTTATCTTGAAATGCTATGGAGAGGTTAATCCACCGAGAAGGAGGTTACATTCTATCCGGATTTTCCGGGGCTTGATCGCCCACCTTAAGGGCACGCCAAGGAGTAGGGGCAAATTATCCCCGAACCTTGTAAATCCTCTTTGTTAGCGTTCTTGTGCTTGTGCTCAACTTAGAGTTTAGATTCTGCATACTTTGTTTTGTATTGCTTCCACTGTGCTACTAACCCTTTGAGTGCAGAAAATCGAAAAGTGCTAAAGTTCAAGTGTCTGGCTATATTCACCCTCCCTTTCTAGCCATCCAAGTTCCAACAAGTGGTATCAGAGCTTGGGGCTCTGTTCAAGCGGATTAACAACCGAGAGCTATCAACAATGGCGTTGAGAGAAGGATTTAGCACCACTCGACCTCCCTTCTTCGATGGAGCTGATTTTCAATATTGGAGATCGAAGATGGAGTATTATCTTAAGATGGATATCAACACATGGTTCGTTGTGAAGGAGGGTTTTACCCCTCCGAAGGATGATGAAGGAAAAGAATTGGAATCTTGGCGTTGGACGGCTGAACAAACCTGGAAAAGTGAAGCCGACGAGAAGGCGGTGGTGACTTTGCAATGTGGCATGAACAAAGATCAATTGATCAAGGTTGGTCCCTTTTCAAGTGAAAAAGATTTGTGGAATAAGCTCATTGAACTCCATGAAGGCACCCGAGACTCATGGTAAGTCCAAGAATCGCCAAGAGGGATTTGTTTCTCAACCAACTCCAAAACCTCTCCATGAAGGAGAATGAAACCGTGAGTGAGCTACATGGTAAGTCCAAGGAAGTCCTCAATGGTCTCCACTCTATTGATGAAAAAGTCGAGAACCACGACCTTGTAAGGTATGTGTTAAAAGCATTTCTAAGGAATGCCTTGTGGTCATCCATAGTGGATGCCTATAAGGTTTCCAAGGACTTATCAATTGTCAAATTAGATGATTTATTTTGTGAAATGGAACTTCATGAAATGGATAACAAAGGCCCCAAGGAGAAGGGGATTGCCTTAGTTGCAAGGGAAAAGACCAACAAGAAGAAGAAGGAGAAGGAAGCATTTTCATCTTCATCCTCTTCCGAATCCGAGGAAGATGACAGCGGGTCTTCTTCCTCTGAGATGGCCAACTTTGTTAGAAGAATGATGAGAAGAGTCGGTGCTTCAAGGGTAAAGGTAACCCTAGTGAAGCTAAAGTTGATAAATCTAACATTACTTGTTATGAGTGTAGCAAGAAAGGACATTTCAAGAAGGACTGCCCTAAGCTCAAGAAGAAGGAGGATAAACCAATGAAGAAGAAGAAGGCCTTGAAGGCCACTTGGGATGAATCCTTCTCTAGTTCATCCGATGAGGAGAAGGATGAGAAGAGCACTCGCCATGTAGCACTCATGGCATTGGTAGATCAAGAAAGCAGTGATGAATCGAGTGACTCATTAAACGCGGCTTCATCATCTTCGATAATGAAGAGGTAATCACTCCCGAACTTGATAAGTGCTATAGAACCATTGCATGTTTAACCGATTTATTGAAAAAGTCAAAATCAAAGGTTAAAGCATTGAAATTAGAGGTTGAACAATTGAAATCTTCGAAGGATGAGGATGTTGATGATTTACATGTAGAAATGTTAGAGGATGAAAATAAATCTTTGAAGAGTGAAGTTGAGAGACTCAAGAGTGTTCTTGAGAAATTCTCAACTAGCTCAAAGACACTAGACATGATTCTAAATGCACAAAGAGCTATGTACAATAGGGCCGGTATTGATTACCGACCCAAAGAACCATCTTTTGTGTTCTTAATGTCTAGGACTGATGTTAGACAATCTAAGACACCTAGGGTTCAAAGGAAAGTAGTCAAGGCATGGGTGCCTAAGTCTTGCTTAGTAGGTACTTTAGGTCCCAAGATTTGGGTACCTAAATCCTCTATTTTTCAAATTGTGTAGGTTGTGATTGAGGGGGAGCATCTATCAACTTGGTTCGTTGATAGTGGGTGCGCCAAACACATGACCGGTGATATATCTCTATTTACCACCCTTCAAAGAAAAAGTAGAGGTAATGTTTCATTTGGTAACAATAGTAGTCTTAAGGTCATAGGAATATGAGACATTCAAATATCCAAATGTCTTAGGATTAAGAATGTCCTTCTAGTCAAGGGGATGACATTTAATCTCCTAAGTGTCAGTCAATTATGTGATGCGGGTTACACAATTGATTTCCAATCAAGTCAATGTCTAGTTAGACAACATGACAACTTTGGCACGGTACTAGTAGGCACAAGAGTATATAACATTTATCAAGTTTCATTTAAAAGTGCTACTAATGCCTTTGCTAAGTGTTTTATATCAAGAGAAGATGAGTCCACCCTTTGGCACTGGAGACTAGCACATGTGAACATGAAGAATATCTGAAAATTGGCCAACAAGGGATTAGTCCGTGGCTTACCAAGCATCAAGTATAAAAAGGATAAACTTTGTGATGCATGTCAAATGGGTAAGCAAACAAAATCTGCACATAAAGGTAAAAGCACTGTAAGTACATCTACCGCTTTAGATCTACTTCATATGGACTTGTTTGATTGTAGCACTATTATATCATTGAATGGTAGTAGATATTGTTTTGTTATCATTGATGATTTTACTAGATATACTTGAACATATTTTCTGAAATATAAGGATCAAACCTTAGATGTGTTTATTTCTTTTTGTAGAAGAGTTGAAAATGAGAAATCATCAACAATTAAAACAATAAGAAGTGATCATGGAGGTGAATTTCAAAACCAACGATTTTTAGAGTTTTGTCAAGATAGAGGATATATACATGAGTTCTCCACTCCTAGAACACCACAACAAAATGGTGTTGTAGAGAGGAAGAACCATGTTTTACAAGAGGATGCACGAAGCATGCTCAATGAGTACTCCCTACCGAGCTACTTAAGGGCTGAAGCTGTGAACACAGCTTGCTATATGCAAAACCGAGTCCTCATTCATAGATTCTTAGGAAAGACTCCTCATGAACTTTGGTTTGGAAAACCACCTATGGTTAAACACCTTAGGGTGTTTGGTTGTAAGGTGTTTATCCTAAACACCAAGGACCACCTTGGAAAATTCACGGCAAAAGCTGATGAAGGGATACTGGTCGGGTACTCCCTCGTTAGCAAAGCCTACCGAATCTATAACAAGAGATCAAGATTGGTTAAAGAATCTTCTGATGTTGTTTTTGAAGAAATTTCGAAAGCAAATGATCAACCAGAAGATGTCGAAGGAGTTCAATTCGAACTTAGGAAACTAGGTTTGAATGAAAATCCAAGTGTTGTAGAAGGTGATGAATCTGATGACGGTGAGCCTAGACAACACATAGATCAACCGGATCCTGAAGCTGAGCCGGTGTCTAGTGAAACCATGCAAGAAGCACCACTGACTCCAAGGCAAACTAGGTTAGCATTTAGCCATCCCCAAGATCAAATTGTTGGAGACATCCATCATGGGGTTAGGACTAGATCATTCGTTAGGAATGAAGTTGCCCTAATTTCCGAAATTGAACCTAGAAAAATTGATGAAGCATTAAATGATCCCGATTGGATCATTGCCATGCAAGATGAACTAGGTCAATTTGAAAGAAATCAAGTTTAGGACTTAGTCCCTAGACCTAAGAAGACCACCATTATTTGAACCAAATGGGTCTTCAAAAATAAATTGAACCATAAGGGAGAAATCATAAGAAACAAGGCACGCTTAGTAGCCAAGGGCTACAGTCAAGTTGAAGGCCTTGATTATCATGAGACCTATGCTTCCGTGACACGATTAGAATTCATCCGATTGATGCTGGCATTTGCAGCACATCGAGGTTTCAAGCTATATTAAATGGATGTCAAATCGGCCTTCCTAAATGGTTTAATTAGAGAAGAAGTGTCGAACAACCTCCGGGGTTTGAGAGTATCGAATTCCCAAACCACGTGTTCAAACTCAAGAAGACATTTTATGGCCTTAAACAAGCACCCCGAGCTTGGTATGAAAGGTTGTCGACATTTCTTATTGAAAAAGGTTTTGTTAGAGGATAAATAGACCCTACACTATTTCTCCGAAGAGATGGTGACAATATATTTGTAGCCCAAGTGTATGTCGATGACATAATTTGTGGCTCAAACAATAAGGGCTATTTGAATGAGTTTATTGGATACATGGAGAGTGAATTTGAGATGAGTCTAGTAGGAGAATTGACTTTCTTCCATGGACTCGAAATCAAACAAACTCGAGATGGAATCCATGTGCATCAATCGAAGTATACTCAAGAGATGCTCCTAAAATTTAACATGAGTGATTCTAAAGAGGTAACCACTCCTATAGCGACAAACACACACCTAGACAATGATGAGAGTGGTAAACCTGTTGACCTAACTCAATATCGAAGCATGATAAGTAGTCTGCTATACCTCACAGCCAGTCGACCTGATATTCTTTTTGCTGAGGGTATGTACGCTAGGTATCAAGTTTGTGCCAAGGAATCTCATCTAATTGTTGTTAAAAGAATTTTGAGATACCTTAAAGGCACAATTGGAGTTGGCCTATGGTACCCCCGTACCGAGTCTTTTGACCTAATCGACTATACCGATTCCGACTATGCCGGATGCAAGTTGGACCGGAAAAGCACAAGTGGGGCTGCCAATTCTTAGGTTCATCTCTAGTTAGTTGGTCAAGTCAGAAGCAACATTGTGTTAGTCTCTCCACGACCGAGGCAGAATATATCGCCATGGGAGAGAGTGTATCACAATTGTTGTGGATGATACATGCATTAGAGGACTATGGATTAAACTATAAAGAAGTGCAAGTGTTGTGTGACAACATTAGCACTATTAACCTAACAAAGAATCCAGTCCACCATTCTAGGACAAAGCATATTGAAGTGCGTCACCACTTCATTAGGGATCATGTTGCTAGAGGAGGCATTGTACTCTCACATGTAGAGTCCAAATCGAATCTAGCGGACATTTTTACTAAACCACTTCCTGAGAATGAATTTAGTTTCTTAAGAAGGGAATTGGGAATGTGCCGTGCTTCGTAGGATTGAAATGCATTCAAAACCCTTCATGATCATCTTAAAATTGTTGGGAACAATTGGGTAACTTGGGGACATCTCACACAAACTATAAGGTTTAACAAAACATTTTTGTTTGCTAGAAATGGGGTGAGATGCTAGGATCAACTTAATTTCTCAAAATGTCAATGCATCCCTTGAGAGATTAGGTTGACGAGACAATAATCACTTCGGTGACCAAGTATGGGGAAAACCAATGCATAACACATGTGTATTTGGCTCCATGATCATAATTGGGCATTCCAATCAAGGAAACTTGATTGGAAACCTTATTTGGATACAAACTTGGTTGAAAATTGATTGAATGATTTTGATTGAGTTTGACTCCACTTGGGTGGAGCAAAGTGTTTGTTAGACCCATAAGGACCTTTGATCCTTGTTAAAGGATCAATTATAGTCATGGGAACACTTCCAAGATCGATAGACCTTCATCTGATCTTATCAGAAATCGTCTAGGAGTCTGGAACTGAAATTTCAGTTCGTATCAGAAAAATGCAGGGATCCTGATCGGTCACCGGACCGATCAGGCACATGTCTGATCGGTCCAACTGACCGATCCAGCCAAATTGCGATACCCCTCTGCAATCTCTCTGTGTTGGCCTGGATCGGTCCACAGACTGATCTGGCTCACTGTGGTGATCGGTCTACAGACTGATCAGGGGCTCACAGAATACCTCCCAAACCTACTGAACGCTCCTTGATTGATCAGCCGATCGATCAGGAGCCTGCTTGATCAGTCACCCGACCGATCAGGACCAGGCCAGATCGATCAGGGCGTAGCTTGATCGGTCTGGGCGCTCCCAGATCGAATGGTGATCTGTTCGATCACATTAAATTACGGTTGGTAGACCGATCCACCAACCGATTAATTCCTCCTAAACCTTTCAACTCCAAACCCTAGCGCCGAAACTTTTCTCTTGCGCGTGAGCTTCTCTTCTCCCAGTGCGCGAGGGTTCTTCTTCCTGCGCGAGAGTTCCTGTCAAGCTTCTGCGCTTCTTCTCTCGTGTGCAAGTTTTTAGCAAATCTCTACATGGCGCCTAAGTAAGCACTTAGTTACCAATCTTTCGTTATTGATTCCTTCATAAGATTTATGATGTTTGGGCTAACCATGTTATTTCCTTGTGGTTTCTTTTTGTGTTGTGACCCTACTCTTGCCGTGACCGTCCACTACCATGACATGGATCTCATTGATTAAACTCAACTTCATTTGATTACTTTCTATTATGATCAATGTCTTAAATTTCAAATTCCTTTTTTTTGTGTCATGTTTTGATCCATTTAATTTGGTCTCGTGACCTTACCATGATCTTACCCTACTGATTAAACCCAAACTTGATCTTATCTTCTTATCATCGTTATGATTAAATTGAATTTTTATTCCAACTTTTAGAAAGTCATCTAAGGGCAAGGAACCCGCTGAAGGGTCCACCAAGGGCAAAGCCCCTTCATCATCTGCTCCTTCTCAAAGGCCTCAGCCTTCGTTGAATTCCCGATTCCCTAACCCTGCTTGTGAGCAAGCATTTCAATTCCGCACCTTCAAGTTGCTTCCCTGCCGGTCCATTGATGAACCTTTCCTGTCTGAGCATTGTCCCTCCATTATGGAGGTGATTACCTTCTACAACCTGGGCTTTCCCCTTTCCCTTGAGCGGACGATTAACTATGATCTCTTGTTCGGATTCTACAATAACTTGCAACAAGGACCTCAAGGGGGCTTTGAATTCACTACTCGAGTAGCCAAGAGGAATCTTGACTTCTCATACGACATCTTGGCGGAGTATCTGGGCAGGCGTAGGTCGCCTAATTTTTATTCCATCTACCCAGAGATTCCTGACCCCTTATTGCCTCCTTTTGCGAATGTCACACTCGATGGCATTTATCAGCACTTCTTTGGCCACCCTTGACCAGTTGGTCTTGATGAGTTAGGGCCTAACTTTTCAACTTTTGCGGCCCTCCGTCTTTCCCCTACTGATTACGTTCTGTTCAAGTTAATTGACGGACCCGATATAGCTAAGTTAAGTTGTCACGAATGTGAGTTCGACCAGAATTTAGAATTTATAAATGTGCTGGAAACCCTTTTTGCAATCAAAATATGAAAACGTAGTAAAGGGGCCACAGGTCGTATTTTTCCTCGGGACTAGTTGATGTTGTTCGATTCGCGCTTGTGTTTATGTGTCGTTTGTGAATTTTGGGTTTCAAATAAAATCTGGGTTTTGGGTTGCAATCAAGAATGAAATCACAATGAGAATGAAGGAAACTAAACTCAATGAACTTAACCCGAATAGTTTAACCAATGAACTCAAACAAATGGAAGTTTAAATGCAACTTAGCTTAATTTAGAAAACAAATCTGAAATAAAATCAATCAATTCCAATTGATGCTGATGCAAGCAAATATTAGCTTCAGGAATTTCCAATCAAAACAACCAAAATGAAAAGCAATCTATGAACAATTAACACAAAAGTGGTGCCGAGCTTCACTTGATACCAAAGTGCAGAAATGCAAACTGTTTACCGAAATAAAGATGAAAAATTCAGAAACAAATGAGTTATCAAACCAATTTATTCCGAGCATGATACAATCTGACAAGTGGGTTTAACTTCAGCTAAATTGGGACTAAACCTAACCAAATGCCACTCAAGCTAATCACTATCCGAAACAAGTTTTTACTTGGCACAAACTTGCAGAATTTAAGTGAACATGATATGCAGAATAATAATCAGGATTGTATGTCACAAATTCATTGAAAGTTAATAAGGATTTAAAACTGCATTCAAGTGCAGCAATGGAATTCAGAATTCAGCAACTTGGCACACACAAAAGGGAATTAATCAAAAACTGCTTCATGAATTGAGACCAATTGCAGACACTGCAAACTAAGAATTCAGAATTGTATGCTGGTCCATTAAGCTTAGAAAGCAAGGCTATTAGTGAATAAGTTTGTAAGAGTTGAAGGAAAATCTTTAGCATCCAAATTCAGATCCAAATCAGACACGTTAAGGCAGCACAATGTGCTGAATTGCATGTACAATTCAGATGCAGGACAAACAATCAAGGTAAGCTGAAAGTAATTGCTCAAACTAGTGTTCAAATGGGATTTAGAAGAGCTAACTTTCCATTTATGCAGCTTAAGAAATAATGAACCGAAACCTTTCAAACAACAAGCCAAAACTGTCAAATACAGCAATGATTTAGAAATTCAGAAACTGATACTCAAAATTTGATTCCAAATGCTATGGAACTGAACCAAGCTCCAATGAAAATTCAGAAGAAAACCAAGGTTAGATGATTCTCAATTCAGATACTATCAGTTGATACTCAGAACAGGAACTGATTTGCAGGAAATTGAAACTGAATTTCAGCAACTCTGGATGCGCAGACATGGGAGACTGAAAACAGGGAAACTGATACGCTACCAATTGCATAAACAAATTGATCAAGTGGAGATCTAATGCAAAGGTGCACCAAACAATAACCTTTTGATGTGCTGAAATCGAAACTGAAGTAACACAATTGAAGAGTGCAGAAATAAAGTGGAAATGCAGAAATACAGTTGGCACGCAAGCATAAATCTGATACACAGGCAACAAAAGAGAATAAACTGAAGTTTAAACTAATAGATCACTAAATAAGCTGACTAACTAATTGACTTGAAGATTTAAAACCTAATTTAATCTGTAACAATGCAATAAACGAGATTAACCAATCTGAAACGAAGACTGAAATTAAACCAAGTGCAGAAACGAAATTTACAGCTAAAACAACTGAAATTAGCTAAAGAAATCTACTCCTCAATGCTTCCCTAGCTCGAATCCTCCTTGTTCGTCACGCAAGTGTGAGCCTCGAACCCGCAAGCTCAGCAAATCGATGGAAAACAGCCCCTGCGATTCAAATCCAGCTTAGCTTGCTCAAATCTGAAATTCTCATTCGGTATCCTTCAATTCAGCTGTGTCCGCGATTGATGATGAGTTGGGGATGATCCAAGCAATCTAGGGAACCCCTCCAGAAGCTCGGGTGGATGGAAATGGAGCACAACCAATCCAAAGGCAGCAATTGGACAAAACTGCGGAAACCTCTCAACAGCTCTGTCCTTGGTCAATTTCGAGCTGAAAAATTCACCGAGAAGCCTTCCCAATGACCTAGGATTCGATCTAAGCAAGAAATGAGGGGTCGCGCCCCTTGGATTGAAGAAACTAGCTAAGAAAACCAAGAACAGCTGAAAAAACTGCGTTGCGGCGAAGAAGACGCAACGGGGAGAGCTGCGGGGAATTTCTGATTAAGTTGCTAACAATGGACGGCCCAGATTGATCGGATGAAATCCAACGGCTGATCTTGCTCTGATTTGAGCCAAACATTAATGATGATGATCAGGGGTCAGGATCTGCCTCGTGGTAGCTCGGATCCTCCAGATGTGCAACGGATGGTCCAGATCAACCTAATCTTTGAATGGACGATCTAGAGCCCTCCGAGCTTGATCCAATGGTTGATTTAGCTCTGATTGAGATGAAACCTTCAGATCTTGATCAGAGTGCTTGATCAACCCTAACCCTAGCTCCGATTGCTTCAGATGGTCCCGGATGGCTCAGATCTAGCCGCTTTTGAATCGGACGGCCCAGATTTAATCATAATCTTGATAACTCGATCCGGGTCACTTCCGACTCAAGTTTGACCCAATATGCCCTAGATCCATGAACCTTTCATGCCTACAAAAATAGATCAAGAATTTAGTGGCCAAATAATCCAATTTTATGCAAATTTGTAATTAAGTCCAAAATAAGAGTAAGTTCTAAAACCTAGGGCAATTTCACAATTAAACAATAAAAACATAGGTCAAACATGGATTTTAGCAATTAAAATAATCAATAAAATGGTACTTATCAACTCCCCCACACTTAACCTTGAGCGTCTCGCGAAACTACTAAATAAGTATCCCCTAGATTTTCTTAAGCATAATTAGAAGCAAATGAAAATAAATTACCTAGGGTCGTCAATTCTCAAAAATCTAAGCTCTATGGATTAGTATCTTGTCCTTAAATCAACAACTTAGCCTTTTAAACCATCATAAGTCATTGAGATGAATTTAAATCACTAGCCTTTCAAGGGGAAATGTTGGTGGCTCTCTCCTTAAGTTCTAACTTGATGATGGAAGTGGAGCTCACTCTAACACACATGCTTCTTGCACTACCATAGGCTTGCTTGTTATCTAATCTCCACCATTATTCATGATTAGGATCAACATCTATAAAAACAAGTGAAACATGGAAAATGGTAAGAAATGGAATAAAAGCCAAGAAAATGGAAAATTTGATGGAGTGGGAGACTTGGTTGCTCAAAAATATTTCCAATGTGCTTTGCCCCATCTTAACAGTCCTCTAGTGAAATCAAAAAAAAATGTGGCGAAGTGAAACTTGAATAAATTCCTTTGATTTGGATGAAAAACTCTTCCTTGATTTCCTTGTGCCAAGTCTTGCCTATTGCGTGCCAACCTTGCTTTCTCCATTCTTCTTTCCTGATTTTTCCTCTTTTTCTTTCTCTCTAGTAAGGTCAAATATGTAATGGAACAAGACTTTAATTCGGATGAGAAAAAACTTCACTTGATTTCATGGTGCCAACTCAATTGTGTCCACTTGGTTTCTTTGTTTTTCTGTTTTTTTTTCAAACTGTTTTCTTCCCTTTTTTTTTCTTCCAGCTGCTGATTTCTTGATTTTTCTGTAGCCTCTCTTTGTTCATTTATGATGGGATCAGCTTCACCAAATCCTGATCAGAACCAATTACAATCCAATACTATCATGAGCTTCAAATGGGTTGCTACTTGTTAGTTTAACTCAGCATTTAATTTATTTCTGTATTCAATCAATTCCCCCAGCTCTTCACAGTTTTCTAGCTCCTTAATCTGATACCAAATGAACCTCAGACAAGCTGATTGGTATCAACATGTATCTCAGTCTAGTAGCTCTGAATTCAGTGTGCTTCGGATTCCAGCTTCACTGTGTTGTTTTTTTTTTTCTGTTTTGCTTCTTTTCTGCTGTAAATCCGGATTATTTCAGCTACAATTCATTTCCATTCCATTCCAGATCAGTAAATTGGTTTCCAGCCTCAGCAATGCACAGATTTCCTTCCTTCCTCTGATTTTTGGCACCATTTTCTGCAATAATCTCAGATTTTCTGATTTTGGCACAGATTTTTGTTTAGCTTCAGGTTTTCCAGGCGTTTCCACTTCTGCTCAGCTTCACAGCCCTCTCAATTCAGACTTCCTACAAAAGGTTGCTGATCTTGACTTCCCAACTTTTGAGCCAAGCCAATTTCGGTCCCAATAACTTCACAGATTTTTTTCTTTTCTTTCTTTGGCACAGATTTTTGTTTTTTTTTCTGTGTGCCACTTGTGCTTTGTTTTTTTTTTCGAATAAAACTTGGCAACGAATGGCTTTAATCTCCAATTTAGCAACAAAAATCTATATGCTGCAATGGTTCCTTCCTCTGATTTTTGGCACCAAACTCAACTCACTTGGCACATAAATTTTTTTTTTTTCGAAATGAAGTGCATCCTTGATAAAAATTGCTTCCAAATCACTAGTCACTCTAGTCACTCCCCCACACTTAATCTTTTGTCCGTCCCGGGCAAAATAACATCAAAGAACATCCCAAGCAAACAAATCCATAAAAAAAAAGGGTAAGCGTAGGAGATAAGTAAAGAAAAAGAGAATAAACATGATTATTGCTAAAAATTGATGTGGAAAGGAAAACAAATGGATTAGCCTCTATAGATGTGATCCAATCATTGAAATATGGTTTTGAAAGAACCTAAGCAAGTTCTAGAGTTCAATAACATATGTGTGTCACAAATATAAGGCTAATTCTCACTAGGCAAAAATAATTCATCTCAAGTCCTCAATTAAGAATCTAAAACTAAATAGTACTCAAGCATCCAAGAATTCATCCATGAGCTCAAACCCTAAGTTTTAACAACCAAATTTAATTTATTTTTCAAAAGACTCTAAAATGCTATGGAATAACCTAGAGGGATACATTTATTTCTACTCATGTAAGAAACAAACTTCCAAGAGAACTAACATGCTTTTATTGACAAGGACTCAATTTAAAAGAAAATCCTACTTCTAGAAAGCATAAAAAATGAAACATGAAATAAAAGAAAATACAAGAAAGAACAAACTCTCCTTTATTCTGGTGGGCGGAGTCTATCCAGAAGTAGCCTCCATCGTGGTAGTGGAGGAAAATGGGTGGCTGAAAGATTTGGGACTCCCCCACACTTGAACTTCACAAAAAATTGCTCTGATGGCCTAAGGCGATTCAGGTTCAATAGCCATTGAAGGAATGGAGGGCTATGGATTAAAGTAAGATCTTCTCCTCCTTCTTGATGCCTTTCAGAAGTCCTTCCAGGAGGTTGAAGTCTGTTCAGTTGGAGCACCCACTCCTGAAGTCTTCTGGACCCTGCAAAACAATGTAATACCTCTCTCAAGCGTGCAGGGTCAGAAAGAAATAAAATAATATCAGTCTCTGCATGAAATGTATCCAAAATTGCATCATGTCCAATTAAATCAAATTCTGGTATCTCAATGAATTTTTCATAAGTAATATCTGTTGGTGCAGAATGCACCAAAGTCAAACCTGTGTTTTGATAATGGCAACAGAGGTCAAAAGTTAAGTCATACTTGTGTTTCTAACAAGTTACTCTAGTGTGCAGAAAAAGCCCTAGCGAAGGACTGCTAGGCACTGTGATGGGCCCAAACTATGTGTCACGAATGTGGGCCTCAAATTTAGAATTTATAAATGAATGCTGGAAACCCTTTTACAATCAAAAGTATGAAAATGTAATATAGGGGCCACAGGTCGTATTTTTCCTCGGGACTAGTTGACGTTGTGTGATTCGAGCTTGTATTTAGGTGTCGTTTGTGAATTTTGGGTTTCAACTCAAAATTGGGTTTTGGGTTACAATTGGAAATAAAAACATCAAGGAAAAAGGGCAAGGACTCGGCTATGGAACTTAACCCAAGTGATTCCAACAATGAACTCAAATAATTTGGAAGCTTAAATGCACTTAGCCTAATTCAGAAAACCAACCTAATATGAAGTCAAACCAATTTCGATTGATTCTAATGCAAAGAACTTCTTCAAGAATTATTACACCAAACAAACCAAATGGAAATCAATCTTCAACCAAATTGATACAAAACCAATGCCAATGCTTTACTTGATACAAAGTGCAAACCATTTACACATGAGATTTCCGAAAAGAACTTTCAGTTCGAGAAGGTACTGAATGCATAAGAAACTATTTCCAAACTTAAACGTACACTACAAAATGTACTTATCTCGAAAACTCAGACCAAAGCAAACTGAATTGCCAACAACTGCAGAATTTCAGAGAACATTGAATGCAGAAATGAGAGCTGCTAATTTCAGAACTGATACTATGCAAAACTTCAAAACAAGCCGACTAAGACTCAAGCTAAAGTCAATCAGTTTGCTGGGTTTTAGTTGATACATAATTCAGCAGATATGAAATTGAATTGCTGTAATAGATACTGAACTTATCACTCAATACAGCTGATGGAGAAATGACAGTGCAGAAACTGCACAAGAACAGGGTAATGCAGGGCTGAAATTTCGAATAAAAACTCATGCAGGACTTTAAACCTAATTGCATAAATGACCTCTAAACTTAGTACAAACTCAATGCAAGCAACTGACTTCAATTGAAGTCAAACTGGTACATGATTCACCAACTACAAATTAAGAGTTGCAGAAATGAAATGATACACAGCCATTGAAACACAAGGGATTGGAAGAATTGATACGCATGGGCTGAGCTAAAAGTTTCAGAAATAGAACTGAATGGAAAACAAACTTAATTCTAATGTATCATCATACTAAATGCGATCTTCAAATGCAGGGAATAAACGAAATACTAATTGAATTGGAGAGAAACTGTAAAAATTAGAAACTAAACTGAAATTGCAGAAACAAGATTGATACGAACTGTCAACTTGATAACCAAAAACAACTGAAATTTAAAGTAATTATCCACTAGAAAAGCTTCCCTAACTATTAAACTAGAAGATTGAACCCTAATTAAAGCTATAACAATGCAATAAACAAATTAACCAATCTGAAACAAAAAAAATAGAAATGAAACTAAAGCAGAATTGGAAATTACAGCTACGAATAACTGAAATTAACTAAGAAATCTAAACCCCAATCGCTCCATTAGCTCAAGGTCTCCTTGTTCGTCACGCAAGGGCTGGCCTCGAACCCGTAAGCTCAGCAATTCACTGGGGAACTGAATCTGCGGTCGAATCGAGCTCAAATCTGTTCAAGAAGGAAAACCCATTCGAATTCTTCAACTCAGCCTTGTCTGATTGAAACGATGGTGTGGGAATGATCCAAGCTTGTCCGAGAACCCCTCCAGATAGCTTGGACTGATGTAGAATTTGACAAAACCGAAATTGAAGCCTTCAAATGCAGAGCTGCCGAAACCCTCAAACAGCCCTGCTCTTGCCCAATTCCGAGCTGAAACTCCACCGACTACTCTCCCCGGTGACCTCGACTTGATCTAGATGAAGAGATGAGGTGGTCGCGCCCCTTGGATGGAAGAAATCAGCTGGAAAACGAAGAAGAAACGAAGCAACCTACTGTAGCGGCGGAGACGCGACGAAGGCTGAAGCAGGGAAAAGTTTGATTAAATACATAAGCATTGGACGGCTGTGATTCATTTGAGGAAATCCAACGGCTGATCTTGGTCTGATTGGAGCCAAACATTGATGATGATGATCTGGGGTCAGGATCTGCCTTATGGTAGCTCGGATCCTCCAGATTTGCAACGGATGGACCAGATCAACTTAATCTTTGAACGGACGATCTAGAGCCCTCCAAGCTTGATCCAAAGGTTGATTTAGCTCTGATTGTGATGAAACCTTCAGATCTTGATCATAGTGCTTGATCAACCCTAACCCTAGCTCGGATTGCTTCAGATTGTCCCGGATGGCTCAGATCTAGCCGCTCTTGAATCGGACGGCTCGGATTAATCATAAGCTTGATAATTCGATCCGGTTCACTTCCGACTCAAATTTGACCCAATATGCTCTAGGTCCAGGATCCTTTCATGCATACAAAAAATAGATCAGAAATTAAGTGGCCAAATAATCCAATTTAATGCAAATTTGCAATTAAGTTCAAAATAAGAGGAAATCCTAAAACCTAGGGTAAAATCATAATTAAGCAAGTAAAACATGAGTCAAACATGGATTTTAGCAATTAAAATAATCAATAAAATGGTATCTATCACACTGGCGAAGGAATGCCAGGGAAACAAGCCCTAGCGAAGGACCGCTAGGCACTGGTGAAGGAATGCCAGAGTCAAAAGCCCTAGCGAAGGACTGCTAGGCGCCAGGCGAAGGACAGTCTGGGACTGAAGCCCTAGCGAAGGAATGCTAGGCACCGAGCGAAGGGCAGCTCGGCATCTAAGACCTGACAAAGGACCGTCAGGCAAAAGTTCAACCAGAGGAACGGTTGGCATCAGGTAAATTCTCCCGAGAGGAGTAGGTGAGGACGCGTTCCCCGTTGAGGGAACAGTAGGCGTCGGTTCGACCTAGGGCTCCATTTTGGAGACCAAAGTCAGAACCAAGACATCTAAGGCTGTATAATCTAACCACTTAATGTATTGTTGTGTTTTGGACTAACCCTGGATGCAGGACCGAAGGAACGTGTGTCTGCAGCTCAGAAAGCCTCAAAGGAGAGAGGCATTGGCTGAGCAGGGCGCCCGGAGTGTCCCGGGCGGCCCCAAGGTGCATACAAAACAAGTCAAAACAAAAAGGGTTCGAATAGCTGCTGGGCGGGGCGCCCCCGTGCTCCCGGGCGCCCCCTGCTGCTCCCGGGCGCCCCCAGCGTCCCGGGCGCCCCCATGCGCATGCCTCGAACTAGAAGCCATCGAAGCCAAGCAGATAACTCTTGACCCGGTCAATCCGGGCGCCCGGCGGTCCGCCCCGAGCGCTCCCGGGCGCCGGCCCCCGGTCAAAGTGGATCCAGAGGATAGATGCTGACCGAGACCTTTGCGGATCAAAGGCCACGTGGGGGGGGGGCGCCCCCAACGTCCCGGGCGCCCCCAGGCCCAATATAAAGGACCCTCGACCAAGGCTTCAAGGCATCAATTCTCTCAACGCCTCAACGCTCTTCTACGCTCGTGCCTTGCTCCGAAAACACTCCAACTCGAGCCGACGACGTCCCGCTGCCCCGAAAAAGTCAATACACTCCGGACGTCGGTAACGAAGAGCGCAATTCTTTATTATTATTTTCGTGCACTTACTTTGTAACTAAATTCTGTAACTATCATTGCGCTTCATATAGAATTGCCCAAAGTAAACGGTCAACGACCGTGGGCCTTGGAGTAGGAGTCGACACAGGCTCCGAACCAAGTAAAATCGACTGTGTCTCTGTGTTGTGTTTATTTTTACTTCCGCTGTGCAATTGCTCATTACGAAAGTCCGAACGATTTTCGATATTCATCCCCCCCTCTATCGGTTTTCTCGATCCAACAAGTGGTATCAGAGCGGGGAAGTTCAAACCTGGTGCAACCACCAGTTTGAAATTTTTTTCAGATTTTTATTTTTCTATTTTTTTTTCTCTCTTTTCTTTCCCTTACGAATTTTTCGTTAAATATTTCATTCGATTTTTTTTGTTAAGCAAGGTTGGTGCAACACCCCTTGTTATTTAATTTATCCAGCACTACTAATCCAAGACCTAGTCTTGGAAAATTCGTTTTCTGTTAGTTTTCTGTTTCAGATGGCCATGCAAGAGGGATTTAGCACCGCCAGACCTCCACTCTTCAGTGGAGAAGACTTTTCCTACTGGAAAAGCCGCATGGAGGTCCACCTGAAAACTCAGGTGGACATGTGGATCATTATCCAGTCCGGTCTGGAGATCCCCAGAAACGCCGAAGGACTTCCTCAAAGCTACTCTGAATGGGACAATGCCCTAAAGCGCAAGATAGAAGCCGACGCAAAAGCAACTCAGACGCTTCAATGCGGATTGACGAAAGAGGAGCTGAACCGCGTGGGCCCCTTCAACAGTGCGAAAGAGCTCTGGGCAAAACTGATCGAGCTACACGAAGGGACATCAGATACTCGAATCAGTAAGAGGGATCTACTACTGAACAAACTCTACACCATCAAGATGGCCGACAACGAAACAGCAGCCCAGCTCCACGCACGAATCCAAGAGTTAATGAACGGTCTTCACACAATGGGTCACAAGGTTGAAAACCGTGACTTAATAAGGTATACCTTAAACGCTTTCCCTAGAAACACCTTGTGGGCATCTATGGTAGATGCGTACAAGGTCTCTAGGGATCTTTCAAAAATAAAATTAGATGAATTGTTTTCCGAACTAGAACTGCACGAACAAACTAACACCAATATGGTCGAGAAAGGTATTGCTCTCGTTGCAGGTAAAACTGGAAGGACAACAAAGAAGAAGCCTGAACCCGAACCTGAGTCTAACTCAGACTCAGACTCAGAAGAAGAAGATGGAGATCAAACTAAGCTGGTCCGGCTCGCTCGAAGCTACTACAAGGAGCTGAAGAATCGAACCAACAAACGGAAAACCGGCCGAAGAAAGGACGAACCAGCTGAACCCGCAAACAAGCCCAATGTGACCTGCTATGAGTGCAAGAAAAAGGGCCACTACAAGTCAGAGTGCCCTAACCTAAAGGAGACAAAAAGGAAGAGAAGAAAGAAGGCACTGCAAGCAACCTGGGACGAATCTTCCTCAGAAGAAGAAGAAGAGGCACCCCAGTCCAACTTCCTAGCTCTGACCGCCTCAGAAGAAGTCGGAACCGAATCAGAAACAGAACAGGAGGACGGCGAGCTAACCTTCACAGAAGACGGAGAAATTAAGGTAATTGGTTTTAATAGATCTCAATTAAGTGAATTAATTTCATTTCTTTCTCGAGATTTGGCAAAAGCCAAACTCCGAGTCGAGTCCCTCCGACAGGAAGTAAAACTCCTGAAAGAGGAAGCTGACTCTAAACCCTTAACCGAGAAGGTTCAGGAAGGAACTCCTACTCAAGTTGAAAAACTTGAAAAGGAGAACTCCTCCCTGAAAACTCAGGTTAAGGATCTTAGATCAGCTTTAGAACGATTTACATCTGGTTCCAAGGGTCTTGACATGATCCTTGGAAAATAGAAATCAGTTCTAAATCGATCCGGACTGGGCTATAGAACCAAATCCCGGCAAAGATCTTACTTTGCTGTACTGAATCAGTCCAGAGGTAAAATTCAGGCATGGGTACCCAAACTATACCTGAACAAACCGACTGGATCAATCAGTATTGGATCCCCAAGGACAAGATTCACATCTTGCCTAACCATCACCGTGGCTTTAGTCCAGGGGGAGCCAAACTGAAAACTATATTCATTATTAGATAAAATTGTTATTCTTGAATTCAATTGCTTGATTGATTGTTTATTTAATTTCTGCAATTTACCATACTTAGACTTAGGCTAGTTTAAGGACCAAACAAACTTAACTGAAACTTAACAACATAGTATTGGGTGGAGGTGAGATGATAGTACGTTAGGGAAGCCAATTTGGTGGAACTAGCCGAAGCTACCGATCCAAAACCTAAACTAGTTAGACCAGAAATTTTTCAAAGAATAATTTTGAAAATGAAATTTCATTAAAAGGCTTTGTCAAGGAAAGGATGGATGATCCCATAAGGCTACGACCAAAGAAGGCCTAGTGCCTCGCCAAGACCTGGAAGCCAATTCTTGAAATTCAAATTCAAATTAATTTTTGTCAAATTCGAATCTAACACAAAATTTCAGCTAAGTGTAGATTTAAACATCTTTTCAAAGATTTCAAAATTAATTAAGTAAGTTTTCAAAATTTAATTGTTTTCAAAAATAATTAAGTTTTCAAAATTTAATTGTTTTCAAAATTAATCAAAAATTTTCAAAACAGTCTTAACTATCAAAACCTGTCTCACGAAAACCATAAGGCTAACGTGATTGAAAACCCTAGATTTGGGTGAGACAGACTAGGTAGTGAAACTCAATTTAAGCTATTCCTGACTCTAATTGGATCCAAATCAAGAAAACTCTTTATGTGTAGGAACATAAAGATTTGGACCAATGGATGTTGGATAGCGGTTGCTCCAGACACATGACTGGAGATAAATTGAAGTTCACCAAGCTCAAGTTCAAAAACCTAGGCTCAGTAGCATTTGACAATAATGCTACACTCAAGGTAATTGGGTCAGGTAATATTGAACTCAAATCCGATTTCATTATTAAGAAAGTTCTATTGGTTGAAAACTTTAATTTTAACTTGCTCAGCATAAGTCAGTTATGTGATTCTGGTTATATAGTTACTTTTAACAATTCTAACTGCCTGATTAGAAATGTATAAGACTCAGAAATCATGCTTAAGGGCACTAGAAAAAACAATGTATACACTATAAATCTTCCCCTTGTACCCAAATGTATGTTAACACAATTAGAACAATCAAACCTCTGGCATAGGAGATTAGGTCATACCAATCTGAGAACTATCTCAAAAATTACCCAACATGGTTTAATCAAAGGTATTCCCAAAATTAAAAATAATGAAAACCTAAAATGTGACTCATGTAATCAAGGTAAACAAACCAAATCCAATCACAAACTAACCCAATCTGATTTAACTCAAACTACACTTGAGCTCCTACACCTTGACCTGTTTGATTCACATGGAGCCAAGTCACTAAGCGGGAACCGATACTGCTTAGTAATAGTTGATGATTACTCTAGGTTTACCTGGGTTAGGTTTCTAAGAACCAAAGATGAAACCCTAAACTTATTTAATGAATTCTGTAAACTAATTGAAAATCAAAACGACAATAAAATTAAAAGACTTAGGAGTGATCACGGGGGAGAGTTTGAAAATCAACGATTCGAGGAATTCTGTATGGTAAATGGGTACTTACATGAATTTTCATGTCCTAGAACCCCCCAACAAAATGGGATAGTTGAGCGAAGGAATAGAACATTACAAGAAGCCGCTAGGGCTATACTCAACGAATTTAATCTAGCAAACCAATTTTGGGCAGAAGCAATTAGTACGGCTTGTTACATCCAAAATAGGGTTTTAATTAACAAGAGACACAACAAAACCCCCTATGAACTGTACTACCATAGACTCCCAAACCTACACTACCTAAGGGTCTTTGGATGCAAAGTCCATATCCTAAACACCAAAGACTATTTAGGAAAATTTCAGTCCAAGTCAAACCCAGGTATCTTCCTAGGGTACTCAACTACAAGTAGAGCGTATAGAGTTTATAACAACCAAACGAAGAAAATTGAAGAAACAACAAACTTAATTTTTGATGAAGAAATCAACTCAACATCTAATAATCCTGATTTAACTTCATCAAACTCTGACCAAGAAAATAATGAACCCTTAATTGAACCCTTAAATGAGCTAACCATTGAACCAATTAATGAGTCAACTGAACCAAGTATCGAACCAACAAATCAACTAGCCCAAAGAGTCGAAACAAACCAACCAGCCGGACCTGAGGCTGAACCAAGCTCTAGGAGAACCAAGAAATCCAGACTCAGTCACCCAACCGATCAAATTGTGGGTGATCCAACTCTAGGAGTCATGACTAGATCCTCCTATAGAAACCTTAGTCAAATAGCTATGATATCAAAAATAGAACCCAAAACTATAGATGAAGCCCTACCTGACCCTGATTGGATCATAGCTATGCAAGAAGAATTAGCCCAATTTGAGAGGAACCAAGTCTGGGAACTAATGACTAAACCTGAAGGCAAATCCATCATAGATACTAAGTGGGTTTTTAGGAATAAGCTAAATGATCAAGGAGAAATAGTCAGAAATAAAGCCCGCTTAGTAGCAAAGGGTTTCAGCCAAGTAGAGGGATTAGACTACGATGAAACATATGCCCCAGTAGCCAGACTTGAGTCCATTAGAATGTTATTAGCCTTTGCATCCCATAAAGGATTTAAATTATATCAAATGGATGTAAAGTCAGCCTTTTTAAATGGATTCATTAAAGAAGAAGTTTATGTAGGACAACCCCCAGGGTTTGAGGACCTAGACAAACCTAACTACGTTTACAAACTAACTAAAGCACTATATGGGTTAAAACAAGCACCTAGGGCTTGGTATGAACGATTATCAACTTACTTAACTTCTAAAGAATTTAAACAAGGCCAGATTGACTCAACTTTATTTATTAAAACCCTAGGAAAAGATATATTTGTTGCCCAAATTTACGTAGATGACATAATCTTTGGATCCACCAACACCAACTTCCTAAAAGAATTTGTCAAGATAATGGAAGAAGAATTTGAAATGAGCTTAGTTGGTGAGCTTACCTTTTTCCTAGGCTTACAAATTAAACAAACTAGGGATGGTAACTATGTTCATCAATTCAAATATGCTAAAGAGTTAATAAAGAAATTTAAAATGGATAACTCTAAAAGCATAAGTACCCCCATGGCCACCAATGTAAAAATAGATAGTGACCCTGATGGTAAACCAGTGGACCTTAAACTCTATAGGAGTATGATAGGTAGCCTACTGTACCTTACAGCCAGCAGACCTGATATCCTCTTTGCGGTAGGGATGTGTGCTAGATACCAAACCTGTGCTAAGGAAACGCACTTAGCAGCCCTAAAATGAATTCTAAGATATGTAAAGGGCACCCTAAATATAGGGATTTGGTATCCTAGGACCTCAACTTTTGATTTAACAGGATACACAGATTCTAACTATGCAGGCTGTAAATTAGATAGAAAGAGCACAAGTGGAAGCTGCCAACTGTTAGGTCAGAGTCTAGTTAGTTGGTGCAGCAGAAAACAACACTGTGTGACTCTATCCACAACTGAAGCTGAGTATGTGGCCTTAGGAGAGTGTGTTGCTCAACTTTTATGGATGATGCACACACTTAAGGACTTCCAGCTCAACTACACCCAAACTCAAGTATTTATTGACAATATAAGTTCAATTAATTTAACTAAGAACCCAATTCAACACTCCAGAACCAAACATATAGAAGTCAAACATCATTTTGTAAGAGACCATGTAGCCAGGGGTGAAATAATACTTAAACATATTAACTCTAAATCCAACTTAGCTGATATATTCACAAAACCCTTACCTGAATCTGAGTTCAGTTCACTAAGAAGGCAGTTAGGATTGTGCTCTGTAGAATAGATTAATTTTTTCTTGATTTAAAAAATTGTTACTCAAAATAGAATTTGAAAAACTGCTTTACTTAATTTCAAAATCAGTTTTCATTTTTCGACTTAGTTTTATTTTTATTTCAAAACTACCCCTTTTCAAAACTAGGTTTTTTTCAAAAATGGACTTAGCCTAGGCCCTAACCCTAGAACTGCATGCACCTATAGACTTAGAAGCCAACATCTCACAAGCACCTTAGGGTACTTTTGATTGATAACCTAGAAAGGGTTGAGATGCTTAGGTCTTTGCCTTAATTCAAGATGCTTTAAGTCAGTGCATCTGCAGTAATTGGGGCACTAAATACAACTTATACAGCAATCAAGTTAAGTGTCAAGTTTAGAAAATCTAACTTGAACAGAAACACTTAATTTGACTAACCCTAGCAAAAACTACTGTTTATAACAGTTAGTAAGTAGCTAATTGGGTTAGACAGGTCCCTATAGAGAAAATTGAATGATTGTGATTTAAGTCTAATTATGATTTGGTTCAGTACAGCAAAATCTTACTTATTTCCATTATTTCTGTTATAATTTTTTGTTTTGATATATGGCAAAGGGGGAGAGATAGGAAAGGAGAGAGTAAAATTAATTTTCTTTATTTAAAAAAAAAGTTTTCAAAATTTAATTTTCTTAACTCTATCCTTTATTCAAAAAGTATTCAAAAGTTTTTTCTTTATTCAAAACTTTTTTGAAAAATACTTAAGCTTTTCAAAAATGGCTAAAGTCCTTCAAGATCCCAAGTTTTTACTTAAGCTAAGTATTCAAGCCTTTCAAAATTTTTACTCAAGCTATGTATTCAAGTCTTTCAAAATTTTTACTTAAGCTTTCAAAATTTTGCTCCTTTCAAAATTTTATAACTTAAGCTTGTCAAAAGTTATTATAAAGTACCTTAAGCTTAAGTTTCTCAAAACTGGTTAAGTACAATGTTATTAAGTACTTAAGTTTTCCAAAAGTACTGTATTAAGTTTTTAAAATTATTAAGTACTTAAGTAATAAAGTGTTTTCAAAGTTAACTAAGTACTTAAAGCTTTTCAAATCATCCTATTAAAGTACTTAAGCTAACACTTTCAAAACCTTTGAGTACCTTGAAACTTAAACTTTTTAAGTACGCAAAAATCATGTTTCAAAAAATCTTCCTATGTACTCTTAACTTAAGTTATTAAAAGGTTTCTAAGTATCTAAAAACTTAAGTACAAGTAAAGGTTTTTTTCCCAATTTTTGAAAAATCTAGTGGGAGATTCCTTCCAGGGGGAGGGAACAAAATTTAACACTTTTATGTTTGCTTAAACTTAACTTTTTGAACTGGGGTTGCCATAAATCAAAAAGGGGGAGATTGTTGGTGCAGAATGCACCAAAGTCAAACCTGTGTTTTGATAATGGCAACAGAGGTCAAAAGTTAAGTCATACTTGTGTTTCTAACAAGTTACTCTAGTGTGCAGAAAAAGCCCTAGCGAAGGACTGCTAGGCACTGGCGAAGGAATGCCAGGGAAACAAGCCCTAGCGAAGGACCGCTAGGCACTGGCGAAGGAATGCCAGAGTCAAAAGCCCTAGCGAAGGACTGCTAGGCGCCAGGCGAAGGACAGTCTGGGACTGAAGCCCTAGCGAAGGAATGCTAGGCACCGAGCGAAGGGCAGCTCGGCATCCAAGACCTGACAAAGGACCGTCAGGCAAAAGTTCAACCAGAGGAACGGTTGGCATCTGGTAAATTCTCCCGAGAGGAGTAGGTGAGGATGCGTTCCCCGTCGAGGGAACAGTAGGCGTCGGTTCGACCTAGGGCTCCATTTTGGAGACCAAAGTCAGAACCAAGACAGCTAAGGCTGTATAATCTAACCACTTAATGTATTGTTGTGTTTTGGACTAACCCTGGATGCAGGACCGAAGGAACGTGTGTCTGCAGCTCAGAAAGCCTCAAAGGAGAGAGGCAATGGCTGAGTAGGGCACCCGGAGTGTCCCGGGCGCCCCCAAGGTGCATACAAAACAAGTCAAAACAAAAAGGGTTCGAACAGCTGCTGGGCGGGGCGCCCCCGTGCTCCCGGGCGCCCCCGCTGCTCCTGGGCACCCCCAGCGTCCCGGGCGCCCCCATGCACATGCCTTGAACCAGAAGCCATCGAAGCCAAGCAGATAACTCTTGACCCGATCAATCCGGACGCCCCGAGCGCTCCGGGCGCCCCGAGCGCTCCGGGCGCCCCGGTCAAAGCGGATCCAGAGGATAGACGCTGACCGAGACCTTTGCAGATCAAAGGCCACGTGGGGGGCGCCCCCGACATCCCGGGCCCCCAGGCCCTATATAAAGGACCCTCGACCAAGGCTTCAAGGCATCAATTCTCTCAACGCCTCAACGCTCTTCTACGCTCGTGCCTTGCTCCGGAAACACTCCAACTCGAGCCGACGACGTCCCGCTACCCCGAAAAAGTCAATACACTCCGGACGTCGGTAACGAAGAGCGCAATTCTTTATTATTATTTTCGTGCACTTACTTTGTAACTAAATTCTGTAACTATCATTGCGCTTCATATAGAATTGCCCAAAGTAAACGGTCAACGACCGTGGGCCTTGGAGTAGGAGTCGACACAGGCTCCGAACCAAGTAAAATCGACTGTGTCTCTGTGTTGTGTTTATTTTTACTTCCGCTGTGCAATTGCTCTTTACGAAAGTCCGAACGATTTCCGATATTCACCCCCCCCTCTATCGGTTTTCTCGATCCAACAATATCCTCCAAAGGTATATCAAGAAACTTATCACAAATAAAGGAATCAATTTCTGGCACATCAATAGAAATTTCACAATTATTTCCTATCAAGAATGTATCAAGCAATGTATCACAGCCAATGAAATCAAATTCAGATACCTCCAAAAGTTTTTCACATTCAACTTCAGCATAAGATATAGCAAGAGATTCATCAAATAAATAACATCAATTTCAGGCACTTCTAAAAATTTTTCACCATTCATATCTACAAAAGATGTATCAAGTAATTCATCATAACAAACAACATCAATTATAGGTGCCTCTAAAATTATTTCACAATCCATATTTACAAGAGATGTATCAGGTAATGCATCATGACCAAGGAAATCAATTTTTGGTAC
This sequence comes from Boesenbergia rotunda, assembly GCA_024364735.1. NCBI lineage: Eukaryota > Viridiplantae > Streptophyta > Magnoliopsida > Zingiberales > Zingiberaceae > Boesenbergia > Boesenbergia rotunda. The sequence continues at coordinate 331,535 of JAGFNQ010001410.1, read as the reverse complement.
CTCTATTGGATTTGCACAAACAATTTCTACACAAGGTATATCAATAAATTCATCATAACCAATAAAGTCAGCACTAGGTACCTTTTTGAATTTTTCTGAACAAAGAGGAGAAATACTTACCTGAGCGTGCTGGAGAATACCTGGAGGTTCTATAAGAGTAGATGTATCCATGGCTTCCTCCTGATCAAGTACATGCTCCTCTTCAGCCTCAAGCTCTGGTGGATACTCAACTGGAATAGGTGATCCTTGGGTGCTTGCTTCCACCATGCAAGTCCCTACACTTTCTGGTTCATCTTCTGAATCTTCTAATGTACCAGTAAATTGTGGTGGTCCCTGGGGCTTAGTGCAATCCCCTACACCTGTGGAATCATCTCCCGTGTATGTTTCCTCAGTAATATCTGCAACAACAATATCAGAAAAATTAGAACCATCAATAATGCTATCATCACAAAATAAGAGTCTAGAATGGTCCTGTGGAGCTTCAGTTTCTTCTTCTGGAGCTGAAAAATTTGAAAATGAATTTTGAATAGGAATCTCCGGAGGGATGCATGCTGTAGGTGCCCTATATTTGATGATTTCTTCTTCTTCTTCCACCAAAATGCTAAGATCACTTGAAGAAGGACTTGGCCATGCACTAGGGTCACCTTGAACTGATAAAAAACCAACTCCGGGGCTCTCATAATTAAAAGCAGCTTGACAAGCTAATTGTTCTGATCTTTGGGCTTTTATCTGATTCAAATCACTAGCCACTTGTTCCATTTGCCTTCCGAAGTTTTGAAGCTCTTGTTGAAACATGTGTTGAAATTGAGACTGTGGGGGTTGATAAAATGGTTGAATAGGCTGATTAAACTGATGAAAATTTGATTCACAAGTTGGTGGAGATTGCTGAAAATTGTAGCCCTGAAATTCTTGGATCTGAGGTTGAAATTATGGTGGTGAAAACTCAAATTGAGTGGGCTGAAAATTCTGGTTTTGTTGCTGGAAATTCTGATTAATGGGCTGTGAGGGCTGGAAAAATGGTTGGTTTTGAGGTGGAAATGTTTGAAACGATTGATAATCTTGCTGCCCTTGTTGATATGGCTAGAATTGAGGTTGAAATTGATTATTTCCATGCTGAAAACTTGCAAAAGGCTGCTGGAAATTTTGGTTAAAATGCTAAAATTCTTGCTGAAATTGTTGGAATTGTTGTGGTGGCTGAAATTGTTGTAATTGCTGAAATTGAGGCTGACAAAACTGATTTGGTTGCTCAAAAACTGAAAATTGGGGCTGCCCATTCTGAATTTGTTGGAAATTTGAGTAGGGCTGTTGGAAATCTTGCTGTGGTGGCTGCTGAAATTGCTGGAAAGGCTGAAACTCTGAACAGGGCTGCTGAAATTGGTTGAGAAGCTGAAATTGTGGCTGAGGTGGCTGAAATGTAGGCTGAATCGGCTGCTGGTGAGTAGATGAATGAGCTTTGTGTTTTTGTTGGTATTCCAACTCCTTACACCAACATTTCAACTTCACCAATGCCTCTTTTATCTCTTTACAGAACTCTGGTGACCATATTTTGATCTTGCAGCCCTGTCATAAAACAAACCAGAAAAATGGCAGCAACCGTATACGAAAGATAAAGCAAAAGAAAATAGAATCAAATGATATGCCTATAAGCACACAAGCAAAAATCAAACAAATCAACTAGTTGCTTCCTCGGCAACGGCGCCAAAAATTTGACGGACCCGATTTAGCTAAGTTAAGTTGTCACGAATGTGGGTCCGATCAGAATTTAGAATTTATAAATGTGCTGGAAACCCTTTTTGCAATCAAAATATGAAAACGTAGTAAAGGGGCCACAGGTCGTATTTTTCCTCGGGACTAGTTGATGTTGTTCGATTCGCGCTTGTGTTTATGTGTCGTTTGTGAATTTTGGGTTTCAAATAAAATCTGGGTTTTGGGTTGCAATCAAGAATGAAATCACAATGAGAATGAAGGAAACTAAACTCAATGAACTTAACCCGAATAGTTTAACCAATGAACTCAAACAAATGGAAGTTTAAATGCAACTTAGCTTAATTTAGAAAACAAATCTGATATAAAATCAATCAATTCCAATTGATGCTGATGCAAGCAAATATTAGCTTCAGGAATTTCCAATCAAAACAACCCAAATGAAAAGCAATCTATGAACAATTAACACAAAAGTGGTGCCGAGCTTCACTTGATACCAAAGTGCAGAAATGCAAACTGTTTACCGAAATAAAGATGAAAAATTCAGAAACAAATGAATTATCAAACCAATTTATTCCGAGCACGATACAATCTGACAAGTGGGTTTAACTTCAGCTAAATTGGGACTCAACCTAACCAAATGCCACTCAAGCTAATCACTATCCGAAACAAGTTTTTACTTGGCACAAACTTGCAGAATTTAAGTGAACATGATATGCAGAATAATAATCAGGATTGCATGTCACAAATTCATTGAAAGTTAACAAGGATTTAAAACTGCATTCAAGTGCAGCAATGGAATTCAGAATTCAGCAACTTGGCACACACAAAAGGGAATTAATCAAAAACTGCTTCATGAATTGAGACCAATTGCAGACACTGCAAACTGAGAATTCAGAATTGTATGCTGGTCCATTAAGCTTAGAAAGCAAGGCTATTAGTGAATAAGTTTGTAAGAGTTGAAGGAAAATCTTTAGCATCCAAATTCAGATCCAAATCAGACACGTTAAGGCAGCACAATGTGCTGAATTGCATGTACAATTCAGATGCAGGACAAACAATCAAGGTAAGCTGAAAGTAATTGCTCAAACTAGCGTTCAAATGGGATTTAGAAGAGCTAACTTTCCATTTATGCAGCTTAAGAAATAATGAACCGAAACCTTTCAAACAACAAGCCAGAAACTGTCAAATACAGCAATGATTTAGAAATTCAGAAACTGATACTCGAAATTTGATTCCAAATGCTATGGAACTGAACCAAGCTCCAATGAAAATTCAGAAGAAAACCAAGGTTAGATGATTCTCAATTCAGATACTATCAGTTGATACTCAGAACAGGAACTGATTTGCAGGAAATTGAAACTGAATTTCAGCAACTCTGGATGCGCAGACATGGGAGACTGAAAACAGGGAAACTGATACGGTACAACCAATTGCATAAGCAAATTGATCAAGTGGAGATCTAATGCAAAGGTTCACCAAACAATAACCTTTTGATGTGCTGAAATCGAAACTGAAGTAACACAATTGAAGAGTGCAGAAATAAAGTGGAAATGCAGAAATACAGTTGGCACGCAAGCATAAATCTGATATACAGGCAACAAAAGAGAATAAACTGAAGTTTAAACTAATAGATCACTAAATAAGCTGACTAACTAATTGACTTGAAGATTTAAAACCTAATTTAATCTGTAACAATGCAGTAAACGAAATTAACCAATCTGAAACGAAGACAGAAATTAAACCAAGTGCAGAAACGAAATTTACAGCTAAAACAACTGAAATTAGCTAAAGAAATCTACTCCTCAATGCTTCCCTAGCTCGAATCCTCCTTGTTCGTCACGCAAGTGTGAGCCTCGAACCCGCAAGCTCAGCAAATCGATGGAAAACAGCCCCTGCGATTCAAATCCAGCTCAGCTTGCTCAAATCTGAAATTCTCATTCGGTATCCTTCAATTCAGCTGTGTTCGCGATTGATGATGAGTTGGGGGCATGATCCAAGCAATCTAGGGAACCCCTCCAGAAGCTCGGGTGGATGGAAATGGAGCACAACCGATCCAAAGGCAGCAATTGGACAAAACTGCGGAAACCTCTCAACAGCTCTGTCCTTGGGCAATTTCGAGCTGAAAAATTCACCGAGAAGCCTTCCCAATGACCTAGGATTCGATCTAAGCAAGAAATGAGGGGTCGCGCCCCTTGGATTGAAGAAACTAGCTAAGAAAACCAAGAACAGCTGAAAAAACTACGTTGCGGCGAAGAAGACGCGACAGGGAAGAAGGCTGCAGGCGTTTTGATTAAATACTTATCAATGGACGGCCCAGATTAATCGGAGGAGATCCAACGGCTGATATTGCTCTGATTTGAGCCAAACTTTGATGATGATGATCTGGGGTCAGGATCTGCCTCGTGGTAGCTCGGATCCTCCAGATTTGCAACGGATGGTCCAGATCAACTTAGTCTTTGAATGGACGATCTAGAGCCCTCCGAGCTTGATCCAACGGTTGATTTAGCTCTGATTGGGATGAAACTTTCAAATCTTGATCAGAGTGCTTGATCAACCCTAACCCTAGCTCAGATTGCTTCAGATGGTCCTGGATGGCTCAGATCTAGCCGCTCTCGAATCGGACGGCCCGGATTTAATCCTAATCTTGATAACTCGATCGGGGTCACTTCCGACTCGAGTTTGACCCAATATGCCCTAAGTCCTTTGAACCTTTGATGCCTACAAAAATAGATCAAGAATTTAGTGGCCAAATAATCCAAATATGTGTAAATTTATAATTAAGTCCAAAATAAGAGTAAGTTCTAAAACCTAGGGCAATTTCACAATTAAGCAATAAAAATATAGGTCAAACATGGATTTTAGCAATTAAAATAATCAACAAAATGGTACTTATCAATGACCCGCGGCTCCGATCTACGATTCTTCTCCGGTCGTCGGTATAATTGTTAATTAAGTGTTGTAATTAATTTCTGTATTTGAACTTCATTTTGTACTACCTTTTGGAATATAGAATTGCCCATCGTAAACGGTTATGGACCGTGGGCCTTAGAGTAGGAGCCGATCTAGACTCCGAACCAAGTAAAAAATCATAGTGTTAGCATTGATTTGAATTTTTTCACTACGTAATTGCTCTTTTTAATCCGAAAAGATTTTATCTATATTCACCCCATCAATCAATTCTAAACGATCCCACAAGTGGTATCAGAGCGGGTGGCTCAAATCTAGTGCAACCACTAGTTGAGCAATTTTTCGGATTTTCATTTAAATTTTTTTTTTGCGTTCGTAATTTTTTCGTTCATCGAGGTTGGTGCAACACCACTTGATTTTTATTATTATTTTTTCCTACAGCACTACTAATTCAAGACTTAGTCTCGGAACAAGTTTTCTTTGTAATTTCTTTTTCAGTTAAATTCAATGGCCATGCAAGAAGGCTATAGCACCGCCAGACCACCACTCTTCTCAGGAGAAGATTTCTCTTATTGGAAGAGTAGGATGGAGGTCCACCTGAAAACTTAGGTGGATATGTGGATTATCATCCAGTCCGGACTGGAGATACCCAAAAACGCACAAGGTGAGGTGCAATACTACAGAGAGTGGGATGGACCACTCAAGAAGAAGATCGAGGCCGACGCAAAGGCCACACAGACATTACAATGTGGCCTGACGAAGGAAGAATTTAACCGCGTCGGACCCTTCAGCAACGTGAAGGAATTATGGAACAAGTTGATCGAAATGCGCGAAGGTACGTCTGATACACGGATCAGCAAAAGAGATCTATTACTCAACAGACTCTACACAATAAAGATGCACGAAGGTGAATCAGTAGCACAACTCCACGCAAGAATCCAAGAGCTGATGAATGGGTTGCACATAATAGGTCACAAGGTCGAAAACCATGACCTAATTGTTAGTAATATGAGAGAAGTGTCCTAAGGCAATCGCCTTATGATTGTAAACATTTATTTTAATAAATGAAAATTCACTATTTGAGTATACATGTTTGTGTATTTGATTGGGATCTTAAACTCATTTACTGAATGTCCGCAATACAATTCACAGCATGAGAGAATTTGTGATGAATTCACAACTAGTGATTATCTCTACATGTGCAATTGTGAAGTATTGAAAATATCCCTAGTCGATGAATTGATAAATACGGACACTATCAATTCTGTTGAGACTAGCATGGGTTATTCTCTAATCAGCTGATTCTCACTGGCTGGTGACATTGGGATGTCCGGTGATAAACATGAATGCTAGTTAAGGGAACTAGTTCATTGGAGTGACTGGCTGTAAAACTTCACATGGTAGTCTATATATAGACATGTCAGTGAAGTTCTTACCGCAGCTTAAGTGCGATATTCCTTTGACTTGCGGTGTTCAAGTCATCTTGGTCATGGAGACTTATACTTTAACATCTTAAGCAAGCATCTCCAAGGAGGTGTGGACCCAGGATGATTGGGTATAAGCCGAAGTGCTCGAAGATGTTTGAACAGCCTACAAAGGATTCACCACTCCTTGCGAGGAGATGTATACCCAGGCCTATCGTCGGATTGTTACTCAAAGCCTCTGGCCAGAGCATGTCATGTTTAGAGTATGAGTCTCTTAAATACATGAGAGTAATTAGAAATCTAAAGGACGAGAGAACGTTACTTGGGCTAGGTGTGACGTAGTCAGCCTAGTGGGGACTGACACACACAGACCATGTCCTGAACCAAGTGGGTATAAGATGGTGAAGGGAATGAGGCACGATTCATTAGAGCCGCTGAAGGGTTTCAGAATTATTTTTGAGGTCAACCGTTGATCTTTCGATTAATTGGGGGTCATGATGTACTACTAGGTGCCACTCATGATTGTTCTATAATTGGTTGATTATAGACGGCCAACATAAATCGAAAGCCTATTTAGTCACACGCACTACGAGTAATCCGAGGGATTTAAAACGAGTTGAAAATTAGATTTTCCGATCAAGAGAAATAAGTCGAATCTGAATTTGTCAGAGGCGCATCAGAAGCTTAAATTGGCTAAGTCTTTTGAAGGCTTATTGGGCGAATTAAATGAGTTTAATTCGCGAGGAGAAGGGCTTGGTGTGGCCGGCCAAAGAGGCTTTGGTTTGGCCGGCCACAATAAAGAGAGAAACCAATTTATTTGGTTTAAATTATAAAATAAATCAAGTGCGATTTGTTTTATAAAATTATGGATAAATAAATTTATATAAAGAAATTTATGTAAAGAAATTTATATAAATAAATTTATTTTCATGGAGATTAAAATAAACTTTAAATGGTTTATTTTATTTTATAAAATCAATTATGAATTGATTTTTCCATGATAAGAAAAATTTATATAATAAATTTCTTGTAAAAATTTATTCCATAATAAATTGGGAGATGTGTTTGTTTTATTATAAATTTAGTTATAATAAAACTTGGCATAACAGAATAATTCATAAGAAAATTTATAAGATAAATTTCTTATGTAAATTTATTCTGTTAAAAGGGAGACTTGGCAATGGAGAGGCTACTATATAAAGGAACCAAAGGCAAACCTTGAATTCCAATTAATCAAGAGATTAAGAAGCTCTCTCTCTCTCTCTCATTCTCTCCCCCTCTCTCTCTAGGGTCGGCGCCCCTTCTCTCTCTAGGGCCGGCGCCTCTTTCTCCCTCTAGGGCCGGCGCCACCTCCCTTGCCGTGAGCCACCACCAAGACGAAGCGGGTCGCGACTCCTTCTTCCCTTCACGGAATCTTGATTCCGTTATTTGGTGGTTAGTTTCTATCTCTCTCTCTTGATATTCTAGTTGTGCCTTTAGAGAATCTAGTAGTTCTCGTCGGCACAAAACTCGTGGCTTTGAGAAGTCATCCCGAAGAGAACTCGGCGTGGATGCGAATAGAGGCGGAGCTTCCAAGGGACGCTACGGTTGGATCTCGTCCCTTACTTCGAGTTACGCGAGGTATTGAGTAAATTAGTTTACTTTCTGCAAAATTTTAATTTATGATCATGTCCATACACCATAAGGTTGCATGCTAGATACGTGGTTAAAAATAATTTGAGAAATTATTTATGCTAATTCTTCCGCTGCACGTAAATATTTTAAAATTTACGAACCCGTATCCTTGTCAACATGCACCCGGTCCCAACACTAATAAGGTATACTCTAAACTCGTTCCCAAGGAATACACTGTGGGCATCTATGGTGCATGCCTACAAGGTTTCTAGGAACCTGTCCGAAATTAAATTAGATGAACTGTTTTCCGACTTAGAATTACACGAGCAAACTAATGCTACTTTGGTCGAGAAGAGTATTACTTTTGTTGTAGGAAAAACTCCAAGAAGATCTCAGAAGAAGAAGCTACAACCAGTATCCGAGTCCGACTCAGATTCGGAGTCTGATGACGATAAAGGAGATCGTCCAAAATTGGTCCGGTTAGCTCGCGACAACTACAAGGAGCTCAAAAATCAAACGATCAAGAAGAAGACAAATCAGAAGAAGGAAGATCCATCTGAACCCTCGATGAGCCAGAAGAACAAAGGGAACATAACATGCTACGAGTGCAACATCAGAGTGCCCCAACCTGGAGAAGAACAAAAAGGCTCGGAAGAAGAAGGCTCTTCAAGCCACCTGGGACGAATCATCCTCGGAAGAAGAAGCTCCGTACTCAAACCTCCTTGCTTTGGCCGCCTCGGAAGACATCGACTCCGGAATGGAATCTGAACTGGACGAAGACGTCGGCACCGGAAAGCTCTCGATCTCGGAGGATGGACAAATCACGGTAAGAGGTTATCCTGAATCCGAACTTTAAGATTTAATTTCATACTTGTCACGCAAGTTGGTGAAAGCCAACATCCGGGTTGAAACCCTCCGATAGGAAGTCAAACTCCTGAAAGAGGAAGTCAACTCAAGTTCCTTAACCGAGTCAGTTCAAGAAGGAAACTCAACTCAAGTTCAAAAGCTTGAGGAAGAGAATTTCTCCTTGAAAACTCAAGTCAAGGAACTCAGAGTCACGTTAGAACGATTCACTTCGGTTTCCAAGAATCTTGACATGATTCTTGGAAAATAGAAGTCAGTTCTAAATCGATCCGGACTAGGCTATCGAACCAAATCGCGATAACGGTCTTATTATTCTGTATTGAACCAATATAGAACCCGAGCCCAAGCATGGGTCCCAAAGCTATGTTTGAATAAACAAGCTGGACCAAACCAATATTCGATCCCCAAGGATAATATTCACATCTTGCCTAACCCTTATCGAGGCTTCAGTCCAGGGGGAGCTAATATAAAACCATTTTCATTAGATTTTTTTTTTTTGCTTGTTGCCTGTTTATTTCTTTTTTGCAATTTTATTATGTTTAAATTTAGGAATGGTTAGTTAAGGACAAAAGAATTACTTAAAACTTGAACAACATAGTATTAGGTGGAGGTGAGATGATAGTACGTTAGGGAAGCCCTTCTAAAAAGGTCAAGTAGGGTAAGGCGTACCTTACTTGGTTTGTTTAGTTCGATGGAACTAGCCAAAGCTATCGATCCAAAACCTAAGCTAGTTAGATCAAAATTTTTCAAGAAGTAATTTAAGAATGAACTTTCGGTAAAAGGCTTTGTTAAGGAAAGGGTTGTTGCTCCAATAAGTCTATGGCCAAAGAAGGCCTCGGTGCCTCGCTAAGACCTGAAAGCCAATTATCGACACTCATTTTTAAAGTACTATTTGATAAATTTGAATCTAACATAAGTTTTAATTAAATCTTAGATTTAATATTAATTCAAAGATAAAAAATTAATACATCTCACAAAACAGATAAGGAAACTTGACTTGTCACTTAGAATTGGGTGAGATGTCTAGGACCTAATAATGTAGTCCAACCCAACCAACCAACATTTCATTTCAAAAAGGTTATTCAACATTTTTCAAAACTCTACATTTTTCAAAATTAACTTAACATTTTTCAAAATTAATTCTACATCTTTCAAAATCAACTCTACAACATTTTCAAAATTATTCAACATTTTTCAATACTCTACATTTTTCAAAATTAATTCTACATCTTTCAAAATCAACTCTACAACATCTTTTCAAAAATAATTCAACGTATACTGAAATTCTGTCTCACAAAAACCCATAAGGTCAACATGCTTGATAACGTTAGATATGGGTGAGACAGACTAGGTAGTGAAATTCAATTCAATCTATCCCTACCTCTACATAAATGGATCCAAATCAAAAGCATACTTTATGTGTAGGAACATAAAGATTTGGACTAGTGGATGTTGGATAGTGGATGCTCCAGATACATGACTGGGGATAAATTGAAGTTCACCAAAATCAAGTTCAAAAACCTAGGCTTAGTAGCATTTGGCAACAATGTCACACTTAAAGTAATTGGGTCAGGTAACATTGAACTTAATTCTGATTTTATTATTAAAAATGTGTTGTTGGTTGAAAATTTTAAATTTAATTTGCTTAGCATTAGCCAACTCTGTGATACTGGTTACATTGTCACCTTCACCAACTCTGACTGCCTGATTAGGAATCTACAAGACTCAGAGGTAACACATAAGGGTAGTAGGAAAAACAATGTATACATGATCAATCTACCTGTAGTACACAAATGTTTTCTGACTCAATTAGAAGAAACTAATCTTTGGCATAGAAGACTAGGTCACACCCATACTAAATTAATTTTAAAAATAACTCAACTTGGATTGATTAAAGGTGTACCTAAAATTAAGAATTTTGACAATACAATTTGGAATTCATGTCAACAAGGTAAACAAACCAAGTCAACCCATAAACCAACCTAATCAGACCTAACCCAAGCCACACTTGAGCTCCTACACCAAGGGGAGATTGTGAGAAACAAAGCCCGCTTAGTAGCTAAAGGGTTTAGTCAAGTCGAAGGGTTAGATTATGATGAAACCTATGCCCCTGTAGCCAGACTTGAATCAATTAGGATGTTATTAGCTTTTACAGCCCATAGAGGGTTTAAATTGTACCAAATGGATGTCAACTTTGCCTTTCTTAATGGGTTCATAAAAGAGGAAGTATACGTAGGGCAGCCCCTAGGATTTGAGGACATAAACAAACCTGAATATGTGTTCAAACTTAGGAAAGCCCTTTACGATTTGAAACAAGCACCTAGGGCCTAGTACGAAAGATTATCAACCTACTTAATTTCTAAGGAATTTAACCAAGGCCAAATTGATTCAACCTTATTTGTTTAAACCTTAGAAAAAGACATATTTATTGCTCAAGTATACGTAGATGATATAATATTTGGGTCAACAAATTCTAACTTTTTAAAAGAATTTGTCAAAATTATGGAGAGTGAGTTTGAAATGAGTTTGGTAGGTGAGCTAAACTTTTTCTTAGGTCTCCAAATAAAACAAACCAGGGATGGTAACTATGTTCATCAATCCAAATATGCAAAAGAGTTAATTAAGAAATTCAAAATGAAAAACTCTAAAAGCGTAAGTACTCCTATGACCAAAAATGTCAAAATAGATAATGACCCTGTAGGTAAACCAGTTAACCTAAAGCTATACAGAAGTATGATTGGTAGCTTATTGTACTTAATTGCTAGTAGACCTGACATTTTGTTCGCTGTAGGAATGTGCGCTAGATACCAAACCTGTACTAAGGAATCTCACCTAGCAGCACTAAAAAGAATCCTAAGGTACATTAAGGGTACCCTAAATATAGGTATTTGGTATCCTAGGATTCCTAATTTTGAATTATCAGGATACTCTGACTCTGACTATGCTGGTTACAAACTAGATAGAAAGAGTACAAGTAGAAGTTTTCAATTATTAGGACACAGTCTAGTCAGCTGGTGCAGTAGAAAGCAACACTGCGTAGCCTTATCCATAACTGAAGCAGAATATGTTGTCCTAGGAGAGTGTGTAACACAACTGTTATGGATGATGTACACTCCTAAGGATTTTCAGCTAGACTATGCCCAAACCAAAGTGTTTATTGACAGCATAAGCTCAATAAATCTGACTAAAAATCCAATTTATCACTCCCGAACCAAACATATTGAAGTAAAACATCATTTTGTTAGGGATCACGTAGCCAGGGGCGAAATCGTACTTATGCATGTTGACTCAAAATCTAATTTAGCCAACATCTTTACCAAACCCTTACCTGAGTTTGAGTTTAGCTTACTAAGAAGGCAGTTAGGGTTGTGCTTAGTAGAATAGGACTGCTCTAATTTTTTCCCAAAAATATTTTGTATTTGTATTTTTTAAAAAAAATCATTTCTTTTATTAAGTCTTGAAATTTTAAAATTGTTTTCCGACTTAGATTTTTCAAAAATTTACCCCCTTCAAAACTAGGGTTTTTCTACGCAAATGGACTTAGCCTAGGCTTTAACCCTAGAATTGTATGCACCATAGATCTAGAAGCCAACATCTCACAAGCACCTTAGGACACTTTGATTGATAACCTAGACTGGGTTGAGATGCTTAGGTCTATGCCTTGACTCAAGATGCTTTTGTCAGTGCATCTAGAGTAGTTGGGGCGATAAATACAATTAAACAACAATCAAGTTAAGTGTTCAAGCTTAGAAAATCAAACTTGATCTGATCACTTAACTTGACTAACCCTAGTGAAAACTGCTGTTATATAACAGTTAGTAAGTAGATAACTGGGTTGGACAGGACCCGAACAAGTTCAATTTAATTGGTTTGATCCTTTTTGTTGCTTGGGTTCAGTAGAGTTGGTTCAATACGTATTTAAAATTGTTTTAACTGGCTCTGATTCGAAATTGATTCGCAATTGGTCTTCTATCAAATTTTTTTGATATATAGCAAAGGGGGAGAGAGGAAAGAAGAGAGTAAAATTTTCAATAGAGTAAACATTTTCAATTTTTTCATTTTTTTCAAAAAGTAAGGTTAAATTTTTTCCCCAAAAGTAAAGTTAAATTTTGACGGGCATTTAGGCATCATATTTTCAAGTGCAGATTTTTTTTTCAAAATATTTTTTCCAAGTGCACAACAATATTTTTCTAAGTAAAAATTTTTTTCAAGTCCACAAAATCCTTCTAAGTAAAATTTTTTTTTTCAAGTGCACAAAATCCTTCTAAGTGAAATTATTTTTCTAAGTGCACAAAATCCTTCTAAGTGAAATATTTGTTAAGTGCACAAGTTTTTCTAAGTAAATTTTTTTTGGCACAATTTTTTTTTAAGAGAAAATCTTTTCTAAATGCACAAAATTGGTTTTAAGTGCACAAATGTTTCTAAGTATTTTTCTAAGTGCACAAATTTTTCTAAGTAAAATTTGTTTTGCACAAATGTTTCTAAGTAAAATATTTTTATTTTTCTAAGTGTACAAAATTTTTCTAAGTCAAATTTTTCTAAGTGCACAAAATTTTTCTAAGTCAAATTTTTTTAAGTGCACAAAATTTTCTAAGTCAAATTTTTCTAAGTGCACAAATTTTTTTTTAAGTAAATGTTTTTTCAAAATTTATTCTAAGTGAAAAAAATTTCTAAAGTAAAATTTTTCTAAATGGAAATGTTTTGGAAAAAAGTTTTTTTTGGAAAATCTTTGTAAGTATGCAAATGCTTTGCAAAACACTTAGTCAAAATTTAAACACTTAGACTTTTTGAAAAACTACATATCATTAAAAGTTTCAGGGGGTGAATTTCTATTTCAGGGGAGCTTAGTAAATATTTTTCAAAATGTGATTTTCTTAGAATAAACATGCTTGTTATATATGCTTTAAATGATTTAAACTTAACTTTTTGAATCTGGTTGCCATAAATCAAAAAAAAGGAGATTGTTGGTGCCAGAAGCACCAAGATCGAACTTGTGTTTTAATAATGATAAAGGGTTCATAAGTTAAGGTTTTATTGTGATCTACTGAAGTTATTCAAGTGTGCAGGAAAAGTCCTAGGTACACTAGGAAGTCCTAGGTACACTAGGCACGAAGTCCTGATTCTAGGAATTGGGCAATAAGTCCTGGCCGAGGGTTGGGCACCTAAGTCCTGACATAGGGTTGGGCAATAAGTCCTGGTCGCGGACTGAGCACGAAGTCCTGATTCGAGGAATTGGACAATAAGTCCTGGCCGAGGGCTGGGCACCGAAGACCTAACAGAGGGTTGGGCAATAAGTCCTTTTCGCGGACTGGGCACGAAGACTTGATCTGGAGGATTGGGCAAAAGTCTAACCAGAGGAGTCGGTTGGAAAAAAGGTAAACTCTCCTGAGAGGAGTAGGTGAGAACGTGTTCCCCGTAGGAGGGAACACTAGACGTCGGTTCGACCTAGGGTTCCATTTCGGAAGCCCAAAGTCAGTACCAAGACAGCTTAGGTTGTTAATTGTGCTTAACTTATATATTATTTGTTTATTATTTGTATTTTGAAACTAACCCTAGTTGCAGAAACAAAGGTTGAAGGTTTCTGCTCCCAGGCGCCTGAATGGAGTCAGACGCCTGATCATACAGGCGCCTGTATGGTGATAGGTGCCCAAGAAGGGCTATTTCCAAGCAGTCTCGAAGCAAGCCTCCACATCAACAAATGAGGCGCCTGTGTTGTACAGACACCCCAGTTGAAGGGGTAAGCGCTGGCCAAGTCTATGGATGAGGATTCGCGCAGAACAGGTCACATGTCAGGCGCCTCCTTCAACACAGGCGCCCAAGCATGCAGTATAAATAGGGGTTCACCCCCTTGCTTCTAGATACAATTGCTTCCAACGAATTCTTTCAAGCACTCTGCTCCAAACACTCCGTGCTCAAGTCTCAAGTGCCAACGACGACCCGCGGCTCCGATCTACGAATCTTCTTCGATCGTCGATATAATTGTTAATTAAGTGTTGTAATTAATTTCTGTATTCGAACTTCATTTTGTACTACTTTTTTGGAATATAGAATTGCCCATCGTAAACGGTCAACGACCGTGGGCCTTGGAGTAAGAGCCGATCTAGACTCCGAACCAAGTAAAAATCAAAGTGTTAGCATTGATTTGAATTTTTCCGCTGCGTAATTGCTCTTTTTAATCCGAAAAGATTTTATCGATATTCACCCTCCTCTATCGATTCTAAACGATCCCACAACAAAAAGTGTTTGAATATATACTTGGCCCAACATTTGTGGGAAATGACTAATATGATTCGAGAGCTAAAAACTGGATACGGGTTCGTAATTTTAAAATTTAATTACGTGCAGCGGAAGGTTTAGCATAAATAATTTCTCAAATTATTTTAACCACGTATCTAGCATGCAACCTTATGTTGTGGAGACATGATCGTACATTTAAAATTTTGCAGAAAGTAAACTAATTTACTTAATACCTCGCGTAACTCGTAGAAAGGGACAAGATCCAACCGTAGCGTCCCTTGGAAGCTCCGCCTCTATTCGCGTCCATGCTGAGTTTTCTTCGGGATGACTTCGCAAAGCCACGAGTTTCGTGCCGACAAGAACTACTAGATTCTCCAAAGGCACGACAAGAATACCAAGAGAGAGATGAAAAACTAACCACCAAACGAAGAACGGAATCAAGATTCCAGGAGGAGGGAAGGAGTCGCGCCCGCTTCTTCTTCTTCTTTGGCTTCTTCTTGGTGGTGGAAGCTCACGACAAAGGGGGAGGGCTCTAGGGCCGGCGGCACTAGAAGAGGGAGAGGGAGAGAAGGAGAGGGAGAGAGGCTAGGCAAGAATCCTTGATCTCTTGGATTATTTCGAATCCTTGCCTTGGTACCTTTATATAGTAGTCTCTTAATCGCCAAGTCTCCTTTTAATGGAATAAATTTTCATAAGAAATTTATCTTATAAATTTTTCTATGAATTATTCCGTTATGCCAAGTTTTTATTATAACTTTATTTATAATAAAAACAACCATGTCTCCCCTTTTATTATGGAAAGAAATTTCTTTATATAAATTTCTTTATCATGGTAAATCAATCCATTATTGATTTTATAAAATAAAATAAACCAATCCAAGGTTTATTTTAATTTTCATGAAAATAAATCTCTTTATATAAATTTCTTTATACAAATTTCTTTATCCATAATTTCATAAAACAAACCACGCGCGGTTTATTTTATAATTGAACCAAACAATTTGGTTCTCCCTTTTTATTGTGGCCGGCCAAACAAAGAGGGTGGGGACCCTCTTTGGCCGGCCAAACCAAGCCATGACCTCACGAATTTAATTCATCCAATAAGTCTTCAAAAGATTTAGCCATTTTATGCTTCCGATGCGTCTCTGATAAATTCAGATTCGACTTATCTCTTTTGATCGGAAAATCCAATTTTCAACCCGTTTTAAATCCCTCGGATTACTCATAGTGCGTGTGACTAAATAGGCTTTTGATTTATGTTGGTCGTCTATAATTAACCAATTATAGAACGATCATGAGTGGCACCTAGTAGTACATCATGATCCCCAATTAATCGAAAGATCAACGGTTGACCTCAGAAATAATTCTGAAACCCTTCAGCAGCTATAATGAGTCGTGCCTCATTCCCTTCACCATCTTATACCCACTTGGTTCAGGACACGGTCTATGTGTGTCAGTCCCCACTAGGCTGACTACGTCACACCTAGCCCAAGTAATATCTTTCTCGTCCAACGGATTCTAATTACTCTCATGTTTCTGAGAGATTCATACTCGGAACATGTGATGCTCTGGCCAGAGGCTTTGAGTAACAATCCGACGATAGGCCTTGGGTATACATCTCCTCGCATGGAGTGGTGAATCCTTTGTAGGCTGTTCAAACATCTTCGGGCACTTCGGCTTATACCCAATCATCTTGGGTCCACACCTCCTTGGAGATGCTTGCTTAAGATGTCAAAATATAAGTCTTCATGACCAAGATGACTTGAACACCGCAAGTCAAAGGAACATCGCACTTAAGCTGCAGTAAGAACTTCATTGACATATCTATATGTAGATTATCATATGAAGTTTTACAGCCAGTCACTCCAATGAACTAGTTCCCTTAACTAGCATTCATGTTTATCTCTGGACATCCCAATGTCACCAGCCAGTGAGAATCAGCTGATTAGAGAATAACCCATGCTAGTCTCAACAGAATTGATAGTGTCCGTATTTATCAATTCATCGACTAGGGACAATTTTAATACTTCACAATTGCACATGTAGAGATAATCACTAGTTGTGAATTCATCACAAATTCTCTCATGCTGTGAATTGTATTGCGGACATTCAGTAAATGAGTTTAAGATCTCAATCAAATACACAAACATGTATACTCAAATAGTGAATATTCATTTATTAAAATAAATGATTACATTCATAAGGCGATTGCCTTAGGACACTTCTCTCATATTACTAACAATATTTTGATTAAGGGAACCCTTAGAATCAAATGGATTACCTCTATGCTTTGACACAAATCATGATGATTATTTTAGTTTGGGAAATACTTTTTGGTTAAAAGAAACCCTTTAGGATCAATAGGATTGAATCTAATTGAATTAGGGTTTCTGAAATCTAGTTTCTGAAACTGTACAGTGAAACAAATCTATTTCTGAAACTGATCAGTTTCAGAAAACATACTGTATCAGACCTGATCGGTCCACCAACCGATCAGGACTCACCCTGATCGGTCTGGTGACCAATCAGGAATCATACTGATCGGTCCGGTGACTGATCAGATCAACAATGATCAGTTGTATCAGACCACTCCTCAGACCAATCCCCCTTCATCAATTTTGATGAAGTATCTGTTGGGACCGGGTGCATGTTGACAAGGATACGGGTTCGTAAAATTTTAAATTTTTTTACGTGCAGCGGAAGAATTAGCATAAAATAATTTCTCAAATTATTTTAACCACGTATCTAGCATGCAATCTTATGATGTGTGGACATGATCATAAATTAAAACATTGCGGAAAAGTAAACTAATTTACTTTGTACCTCGCGTAACTCGAAGAAAGGGACGAGATCCAACCGTATCGTCCCTTGGAAGCTCCGCCTCTATTCGCGTCCACGCCGAGTTCTCTTCGGGATGACTTTCCAAAGTCACGAGTTTTGTGCCGACGAGAACTACTAGATTCTCTAAAGGCACAACTATAAGATCAAGAGAGAAGAAAGAAAACTAACCACCAAGAAACGGAATCTAAATTCCGGGAAGGAAGGAGATGCTATCCGCTTCTTCTTCTTCTTGGTTGACTTCTCCTTGGAGATGATAGCTCACGGCAACCCTTGGATGGGGAGGATGGTGCGCCGGCCCTAGGTGGAATGGACGTCGGCCCTAGGGTGAGCAAGGGGCGCCGGCCCTAGGAGGAAGAGAAAGGGAGAGAATAAGAGAGAGAGGGAGAGAACTACTAGATCTCTTGATAACTCAATTAGGAATTCAAGGCTTGCCTTTGGTTCCTTTATATAGTAGCCTCTCCCTTGCCAAGTCTCCTTCTTAACGGAATTTTCATAAGAAATTTATCCTATAAATTTTCTTATGAATTATTCCGTTTAAGCCAAGTTTTATTATAACTAACTTTATAATAAAACAAATACATCTCTCCTTTTATTATGGAATAAATTTTTACAAGAAATTTATAAATTTTCTTATTATGGAAAAATCAATTCATAATTGATTAAAATAAACCATTCCATGGATCATTTTAATTTCCATAAAAAGAATAAATTTCTATAAATTTCTTTATATAAATTTCTTTATACAAATTTATTTATCCATAATTTATAAAACAAATCGCGCTAGATTTATTTTATTAATTAAACCAAATAAATTGGTTTTCTCCCCAAGTGGTGGCCGGCCAAAACAAAGAGGGTGGGCACCCTCTTTGGCCGGCCAAACCGAGCCGAGCCCATCGCGAATTAAACTCATTTAATTCGCCCAATAAGCCTTCAAAAGACTTAGCCATTTTTAGCTTCCGTTGTGCCTCTGATTAACTCAGATTCGACTTATTTCTCTTGATCGAAAAATCTAATTTTCAACTCGTTTTAAATCCCTCGGATTACTCGTAGTGCGTGTGACTAAATAGGCTTTTGATTTATGTTGGCCGTCTATAATCAACTAATTATAGAACGATCATGAGTGGCACCTAGTAGTACATCATGACCCCCAATTAATCGAAAGATCAATGGTTGACCTCAGAAGTAATTCTGAAACCCTTCAGCAGCTCTAATGAATCGTGCCCCATTCCCTTCACCATCTTATACCCACTTGGTTCAGGACATGGTCTGTGTGTGTCAGTCCCCACCAGGCTGACTACGTCACACCTAGCCAAAGTAGTGTCTTTCACGTCCTTTGGATTTCTAATTACTCTCATGTATTTAAGAGACTCATACTCTAAACATGACATGCTCTGGCCAGAGGCTTTGAGTAACAATCTGACGATAGGCCTGGGTATACATCTCCTCGCAAGGAGTGGTGAATCCTTTGTAGGCTGTTCAAACATCTTCGGGCACTTCGGCTTATACCCAATCATCCTGGGTCCACACCTCCTTGGAGATGCTTGCTTAAGATGTTAAAGTATAAGTCTCTATGACCAAGATGACTTGAACACCGCAAGTCAAAGGAACATCGCACTTAAGCTGCAGTAAGAACTTCACTGACATATCTATATAGATTACCATATGAAGTTTTACAGCTAGTCACTCCAATGAACTAGTTCCCTTAACTAGCATCCATGTTTATCTCCGGACATTCCAATGTCACCAGCCAGTGAGAATCAGCTGATTAGAGAATAACCCATGCTAGTCTCAACAGAATTGATAGTGTCCGTTTTTATCAATTCATCGACTAGGGATATTTTCAATACTTCACAATTGCACATGTAGAGATAATCACTAGTTGTGATCTCATCACAAATTCTCTTATGCTGTGAATTGTATTGCGGACATTCAGTAGATGAGTTTAAGATCCCAATCAAATACACAAACATGTATACTCAAATAGTGAATTTTCATTTATATCAATATAACTGAGTAGTAGGATGATGGTTAAGATACTTGGAACAAAACCTAATACTGATTTGATACAAACCTATGTTGGAATGTTCAAATTCTTAAGAAAGGGTTTGTTGAGTCATGACTCTTGTTCTTAATGTCGTGTTTCGTAAATTTTTCTGAAATAACGAATCTCAATAGAGTCTACATCCCTATTGTGGAATGCAAATTGTTAATGCAGTCTGATCAGGAATGTATCAGAGTTTCAGGAATTTTTCTGAAATTTGATCACTCCCCAGACTAATCAGATATGTTTCTGTATCACGTGATCAACGAACTTGATCGGTCACGGAGACCAATCAGGACTATGTGTCAGATACAGATGCATTCCTTACTTGTCATGTGAAGCATATACGTATTTGACCATGATATACTTCTGTATATGTCTTCACATGAAATTCACACTTTTTGACGTATGATGCATATACATTGTTGCCATGATACATTTATGGTATATGCCTCTCATATGCGATTCAAAAAGTATCCTTTGATTATTTTGGGTTTGGGGAGAGACCCTTGGTTTGAGGGGGAGGTATGTTTAAACTTAATAACCATACCCTTTTCGATGTTTGACAAAGGGGGAGAGAATGACTGATTAAGTTTATGGTTATTATAGGGGAAGGATCATGATTCCCTTATGAGGATTGAATTGATTGATACCTAAACTTAATTCGGGTTATCAAACAACAAAAAGGGGGAGATTGTTGATGCAGTCTGGTCCTGATTGTTATTTTGGTGTTGACACCGATTTTAGTTTAGGTTGATTATGATTCTGATTATGATGATGATTAAGTCCTGATCAGTGATTAGGCACAGGTTGATTGAAATCCTAACCTGGAGGGTTAGGTGTGAGAAATCCCGGTGAGTGAAGCCGGGTCCTGGTAAGTGAAGCTAGGTGTTGAAAAGTCCTAATTCGGAAGAGGTGGGTGAAAAGTCCTAGCTTGGAGGGCTAGGTGAAAAGTCCTAGCTTGGAGGGCTAGGTGAAAAGTCTTAACTTGGAGGGTTAGATGAAAAGTCTCATCTTGGAGAGTTAGGTGAAAAAGTCCTGGCTTGGAGGGTCAGGTCCTAGCTTGGAGAGCTAGGTTTGGAAAGTCCTAATCCGGAAGAGTTGGGTGAAAAGTCCTAGCTTAGAGGGCTAGGTGAAAAGTCCTAACTTGGAGGGTTAGGTGCAAATTCCCAACTTGGAGGGTTAGGTGAAAAATCCTTAGCTTGGAGGGTTAAGGTGGATGAAATCCTAACTTGGAGGGCTAGGTTGGAGCCCCTGGATCGGTCTGGTGACCGATCAGGGAGATTGGCACGGTGCTCCTTCATGGATCGGTCTGGTGATCGATCCAGCGATGACTGATCGGTCTGGTGACCGATCAGGGAGTATGTGTTTCACTCACTGCACAGCTCCTGATCGGTCTGGTGACCGATCAGGGAGCCCACAGTGAGTTGAGTTCCCCTACTGATCTGCTCCTGATCGGTCTGGTGACCGATCAGGGATACTATTCAGATCGGACTGGTGAACGATCATTTGTTGCAAGGTTCTCACTATGACCGATCAGGATGACTCCTGATCGGTCAGGAAGCTGCCTGATTGGTCTGGTGACCGATCAGGCTGGAGCCTGATTGGTCTGGTAACCGATCAGGCAGGAGCCTGATTGGTCTGGGGACCAATCAGGAGTGTGCAGAAGACTGCTGGATCGATCTGGTGACCGATCAAAGTCCTCCCTGATCGGTCTGGCGACCGATCAGGAGCAGAACTTTAATTCAAATACGCTGTCAGAAGTTTCTGATCGCGTCTGTTTTCACTGTCAATTCTCTGCTACTTGCTGATTTCATTTGATATGCATTGCTAAGCCTCTGTTGGAGTGTGCAGGTGATAACAGGTGATTCAAACACTCAAGAAGGGTCAATGGAAGGCTTTCCATGGAGCAGGTTTGGATCTATTGTGTTTTCAGGTCTCAACGACGTCTGGTGCAACTGGCAACTGACGAAGGCGCGGCTGGCAACTGACGGAGGCTCAGCTGGAGGAGTGTCCAGTGGACTGAGTGCTCAGAGAGGTCAGTGGGTCAGGGTGTGAGTCAGTGGTGTTGATGAAGCTGGCGACGTTGAGCAGGAGCTTAAGAGACGAAGCTGGAAGCAGAGGAGAAGAAGCGAACAAGACAGAAACTTGGGAAGTTTGGCTGGGTTGTATTCGTGCTCTCTGTTGCTTTGTGCTTAAGCGATCTTGTTGCATTCCTGTGAGAGCTTTGTGAGTATTCCTTCTTGTGTGATCTCCTGTACTCAAGTTCCATCATCCGTGAGATCTGTGGAGAGGTTTCTCCACCGAGAAGGAGGCTCTATCTTATCCTGTGTTCACCGGGGCTTGATCTGCCGACGATCAAGGGATCGCCCACCTTATAGGCACGCCAAGGATTAGGGCCAAGTTATCCCTGAACCTTGTATATCGAGGTGTTAGCGTCGGTTTGCTTTTCTTTGCTTTGGGTTGTTGTTTTTAGTTTTCTGTTTCTGCATTTGCTTCCGCTGCCTAACTCTGAAGTGCAGAATAGATTTGAAAAGCTCAAAAGTTTTGTGTCCGACTAGATTCACCCCCCCCCTCTCTAGCCATCCGGGTTCCAATACTATGTTGTTGGCTAGCTAGTCGTTTCTAGTCAAACCCAAGATTGAGACATTGGAAAACGGTGAAGAGGATATTCAAATAACTCAAAGGGACAGCTGATGGTTGTCTCTATTTTCAAGGATCAAAGATGAGCTTGAAGAGTTACACAGATGCAAATTGGGCAGGGAACTTTGCTGACAGAAAATCCATATTTGGTTATACCTTCTTGCTGAATGGTGGCACCATCTCATGAAATAGTAAGAAATAGGTTTGTGAGCACTTTCGACAATGGAAGATGAGTATGTGGCTTATGCAACGGTTATGCAGGAAGTTGTATAGTTTAGAAGGTTTCTAAAACATGAAGATTGCTAAGGACAGTGGGAGTTCTATTACAGTGTACTGTAACAATCAAGTTGTTATAGTTTTCTCTAAGGTTCCCAATATCATAGTTAGAATATAATTTGTAGAGGATATTGTTGACAAGAAAAAGATAATTCTTGAGTATATACTTATATGTGTTATGTTTGCGGATCCTTTTACTAAGTCATTAATTAAAAAATCATTTCAAGAACATATGAAATCTTTAGGACTTCGAAGAATGTAACATATTGTAAAGATAATAAAATATGTAAAATGTCATAATTTATTCAATGTATATGTCTGTATTATGTTTGGATAAAGTCTCGATAAACATGTTGACGGATTGAGATTGGTCCACTTACATGGACAATTATATTGGCTTGTTGAGTATAAGTAGAGGTAACATTATTACTTATTGGATAACTTGTGAAGCAGTGAATAGAGACAAACCTGTAAGTTGGGGTCTTGATAATTGTATCAAGATGAGATCATTTATGATATTGATGATTGAAGTAAATATACTTACCATTTATTAAATCTGTTAGAGGCCAAATTAGAGTTCATGAGTTGAATTTAGGATTAGACATTAGGAATATCTAGATTTAAATCTGTACAATGTTAAAATTAAGAAAGACATACACTCTTTATTAGTAAAGATAAAAATATTGTAACATATGATTCATACCATATGTGCAATAGCGATAGTAAGGATAATATGAGAATAGATCTCTACTTCTTTACTATGTAAAATTTTTGAGATTATAAGTTAATTTCAATTTTACCTTAAGTAACTATTTAGCTATCTACTTGAAGTTCTAATCACTGACTGTTACTTTAGCATGTATGTTATTGACTATGGATAATTCAGTCTATGGAGTATAATTAAGAAAGCAACAGATTAAAATTAATAGATTTTAGTTAAAAAGAAAAATTAAAATAGATTTATATCTTTAATATTTATTTACTAATCAACTAATTATATTTTTTATTGAGTACTTAAAATGTGATTGTGAATAATTATATTGATTGAAGATATTGACATACTCTCAACATAATAGTCATTATGTGGAAGTAGATATATTCGTATTAATATAAATGATTTAATCTGAGATAAATGTAAGATATTGATGTCTTTAATTTGTATTGATGAGCAACTATGTAAAGTGTAATATTTTTCTTAGCTTTGATTACTTAATATGCTTGTTATCGTATAAATTATTTTTCCTTAAATATAAATGGATATTCTTATATGGTCTTTGTAATTTGTCTTGAACAAATGGGAGATGTTGGCAATTGCTAAAACTGCACAATGTGCGCGTTGCCACAACGTGTCCTATTGCCGGGGCAACTGTATGTCATCCAAGATATAAACGTAATGTTCATTAAAGATGGCGATGAAGGGTTTTTGATGATCAGTTCATCAAAGGAGAAGAGGTTGAACATCCTGGAACAAAGAGGGATTTGGTTTATGGAAATTTGAAGGGCGGTTTGATCACGTGATTGCTTTTTCGAGAACAAGTACGATGAAAAAGCTTTGTCGTTGTTAATCGTTGTAAGTGTTTACATATTTACATATTTCGTTTACTTGTATTTCATGCATTTAAAATCTACAAAATGCAGATCTAAAGCCCTCCAGCATAGCACAACGGTAAGGGTATAACCATGTCAACCAGGAGGCCACAATTCGATCTAGAGATGACAATTTTCCCCACGGATATCCAAATCCGTGGGGAAAATCTGAAATGGGGCGGATTTGAGGAGGTATTATCGGATTCGGATTCGGAGATTTTTAAAAATCCCCGAAATAGATTGGGGCGGGTATGGGGATGCTATCTCCATCCCCGAACCCGTCCCGATATCTTTAATAATAATAAAATATTAATATTTATTAAAATAATTCAATAATATTAATATTAAAGATGTATTAAAACCCTAATGAGTATCGCTCACTAGTCACTCGCCGCCGCCTCCCATAAGTTGGAAATCCCATTGTTTTTACAACCATGCTTGGGAAATCCCTTTTTTTAACTTAGAAAAAAATGGATATTTCAAGTGGAGATGGGGATGGAGATGGGGACGGGGATGGAGATTTACTCCCCATGGGTTCGGGGACGGGGATTCCCCGATTAAGTAGAGGTGGGGATGGGGACGGATTCGGGAATGGAGATTTACTTCGGGGACGGGTATGGGGACGGCAAACCCGTCCCCGACCCGCCCCATTGCCATACCTAATTCGATCCTTTGCTAGAGCAAGCGTTGACGTTAAATATGATGGAAAACCTACTCTTGGTGGTCTTGGTCGAAGTATCCATGTGCGAAAAAATTTGAGAGTTTGCCTTCGCAAGAAGAATACTAGATTCGATGTTGGACGACTTTACAGAGACGACACAACTGTAGGGATTGATCATTGACACATTATGTTTCCGGATGTGCCCAATGGATGAACTAGGGGGAGTGCCGTTCACTTTCAAGAATAGTTAGGCTAAGCTTGGATACTTAAATTATCAAAAATAAAATAAATGCAGACCTAAAGTTGTATGACAAAATTCTTAACTGTCAATTGGTTGGTCACCAAAGTCACTTCAACTTGCAATAAAAAGCTTAAGCTTCAACGTAAGTATACCACCATAATCAGTTGACCATCAAATATACTTCAAAATGGATGATCTAATTTGGCCCTTAAAATTTTTTGTCTTACAAAAGATAGTGTGCTCCTAGATATATTGTGGGGGTTTTTTTTTTTTTTTTGCATTTGACATATCCTTATTTATTATAAATTATTATAAACAATTAAATAATCTTGTCAAATATATATATATATATATATAATCTTGTAAAAAAAAAAGACTCCAAACAAAAATGAAGCTCAATCTGAATTATCGAGAGGACCATAAATTTTGTAGTGAAGAAGCTAATTGTCTAAGAGGTGAAGATTATTGTTAGCAAATTGACCCACTGTAGGAATTACACATACACTAACTACTTAGTGATAAACTAATTAAGCAAGCGACTCTATGGATGGTCTCGAATCGTTGAAATTACATACATTTCTATAGTAACACAACAAAAAGACGAATAGGAATTAACATATGAAAGGTTGACTGACTTCATACAAATTTAGAAAAAAAAAATCATTCCATTTCATTACGTGGGCAGATGATCTTCTAAGTTAATATATATTTATTTTTGATAAATCAAGTCATGCATTTTTTGTGAGAGATAAAAATTATATGATGTTGTATATAAAATGATTAATAAACTTATAGTCGATCCTAAAATAATTTTTCCAGTAGGATCTATTCAACATGGTGGATCCAACTCAATTCAAAGTCAACTTGAAGATCTAGTCAACTATTGTGGATCTAATCTACTTGTTGAGACTTTGAACTGTTAGCTGCCGTAGGCTAATTCAATCCCTTTATAGAAAATGTCAATGCTAAGCAATTAATGTTAGGCCGAGTTAAATTAAATAAAACATGTAAAGAAATAAGATCAAAATTTTAAGTGATCGGCTCATCTGATTTTTTAAAAGGCCTATTAAATTGAGTGATAAAATATTTTCTCTTATGTTTTATGGAAAAATAAATCTAATCCCTGTGCGAGCTTAATTTAAATCGCTGAAAAACTAGTAAATAAATTTAAAATGATTATATAATAATTATGCCTTAAAGTGCCAGATAATTATTTTTCTTAATTTTTTATAATTTAAATAAATATGATGGGGTCGAGCATCTCAGATTTGACACATGACATGAGAAAACTACGTGGCGAGATCCACTGAACCCGACCATCAAGGTCGGACTCTCGAGACCATCTCGGGATGATATGCCCCCAAGGTCTGGCCGGGTCGTATACTCCCGAGATCACCTGGGGGGGTAGCCCCGAGGTCGGGTCAAGTCGCAGGCGCCCAAGATCACCTCGGGAGGACAGCCGCTCGAGGTCATCCAGGATAAGAGCACCCCGAGACCAACTCGGGAGAGTGGAGTCTGAAGATACATAGTGAGGATTCACTGAAGCCAACCGTCGAGGTCAGACTCCGAAGACCACCTAGGAGGACAGGCGTCCGAGGTCAAGCCTGATTTTATTCTCCCGAGACCACCTCGGGAGGATATGCCCCGAGGTCCGACGGGGCCATATGCTCCCGAGATCACCTCCGGAGGTAGCCTCGAGGTTAAGTCGGGCCGTAGGCACCCGAGATCACCTCGGGGAGACAGTCGCCCGAGGCCAACCAGGGGAGAACACCTCGAGACCAACTTGGGAGAGCGAAGCCTAAAGATTAATACATCAGACAACCCGACGACTTCAAGTAACCGTTCCTCTTTCCAGATCAGGAAAGTCGGCGGATAATTATTGTCTGTTACATGCGACAATTAAGGCCCTAATAATCGCTGCGACTGTTACCTAAAAGTTGTCATGTAACCGACGATTACGGAACGTGGAGATACATGTGACCAAATCCTCAGGTATATAAAGTGTTCCGACAAGCAGGTAAAGGGGTACGCTCTCTAAACTCACACAAGTTATTTCCCCTCGTTGTCCGCCTGAAAGTGATTGCAGTTCTGACTTGAGCGTCGGAGTGGGCTCTATCGGAAAGTCTCCGGTGTGTTCCCATTAACGCTCGTGTTGATCTCGTAAGACGCGATCTACTTCTCTTCGTCATCATTAATATTGTGGGCTGGACTCTGATAACTCATCATCCGTGTCGAATCTTTCTGGAATAAAATATATGCGAACTTGACTTGTATGAAAATGATTAATAAGATTAGATAACGTCGAACTAGTATATACCTGGTATTTTCTTTTAAAATTTCAAATCTAAATGGATGAATCTATCCAAGGATGCCATTTGTATATACCGTGCTTTGAAAGTAACCAACAACTTACTCCCCAAGCAATGTTGTAGCGACAAAGCTTTTTTTTAAAAATTTTCAAATATTAAGAATTAAATTTCGAATTAATAAATTAATTTTTATTAATAGATGATTGACTAAAGAATGTTAGATTAATAGACCATCTACTATGAATATTTTCAGATTTAACTTAATTGTAGTTGGAAAATTTTTATGGAGCCAATATGATTATTCTAAAATTAATCAATATAAATTAAATATCTAATGTCAATTAACAAAAGCAAAATAAAAAATAAAAAACAACCAACTACTCAAATACAATTTTGTTGAAATCATCGCGAAATTATAATTATTCTTATCAAAACTGTCATTTTTTAAGATATATACTTCATTTTATAAAATTTATATAATTTTGATTTTTTTTAAAAAAATATAATTAATTTTTAAAATCTATATCTAAATAGTAAAATTAATAACTATCATAAAAGTTGCTTCGAAAATTTACAATAAAATGTATGCCACTTGACTCTCTGTTTTTAATTTAAAATATTCGTTATTATGTAAAAAAGGACGCAAGGTCGGTCGCATTAATGAAGTCTCCCTTTCTTCCCGTCCCTTCGTAACGGCCACAATTTACACGCCGTAACGTTTCGTCTAACCCGCCACCGCCATTCTTATGTCGCCCACAATCCTAATAAGTCCATAGTGTTTGAACCTAATCAATATTGTCCACGTCGATATCAATCACTAATTTTTACGGGGCATAATTAAGATAATAAGTGGTGGATTAATTACCTCCCGTATAATTTATTCTGGTCATTCACTTAAATTTTTAGTTATCATGATTTTTTAAAAACTATAAATAATCTGCCTAACCATAACCTTCCCCATCTTCCAATCCACGCGCGACACGTTTCTCAACGTGGCAGGTATCCAAGCAGGTAGCGTCGTTCTGTAGGCTTCGCTAGGTGCCAATCAGCTGCCGCGTCGGCGAACGCGAGAGGAAGGAGAGGGGCCAAGGTCAACGTCGCGCCCCTGCGCGTCACGACGAGTTGGCTCGGTAAACGGTCGTCGATCGGGTGAGTTCGAACTCGTTCCTTCCATAAAAGGAAGCCTCGCCGAAGTCACCTCATTCGAACTCGCCTCATTGTCTTGCCCTCTTAATCCCCTCCCTCCCTCCCTCCCTCCTCCGTCCAAAAAAGCTTCGATCTTTGCCCTCAAATTGAGTAGCCATGGCCACCCAGGTGTTGCGCCCCGATCACTGCCCCCAACCCCGTCGGAAGTCCAGCGAAAAAACTACCCCCGAGCCGCAGCGCCGTTCTCCCCGCAGAAAGCATTCGCCGAAGCCGGCGAAAGGCGTCGCCTTGGAACGGTCGCCCGGTCAAGCAGCGGAAGTCTACGCCGGGTCGGGGTTTGCGAATTCGCCGGCCCCCAGCGCGCTGCCCCTGCCGCGATTCTCCTTGAAGAAGGACGCGCCGGCGATGGGGGAGTTCTTGGCCACCGTCGCGCTGAAGCGAATGCTTCGATTGGAGTAGGAATTGCTTCCCGTCTGTATTTTTTGAGGACGAGAAGTAAAAATGTGGTATCTGTGGCAAGGGTGAAGATTTGTTAGAGTTGAAGGGCGCTGTGTAATTTTATGGAAGTAATAAAAACTATATATATTATAGTTTTAAAATTTATGTTATAATGATAATAATATAACATAAATTTATGTTCATAATCATAGATAATTTTGATCACAAAATCATAATTTCAAAAAAATAAAGAAAAATTTACTATGAATAGAATTGAAAGAACACCTTCCCCAAATTAATAGGTGAGCATATTTATTTAACTTTCCATCTGTTATTTAAGAATCATATCGTACAACATATGAATATAGAAGTACAAATAAATGGGCTAAACGGAATATATTTGAGATTTACCATATTAGAAGAGTAATTTGATTCATTATAATCTCGATGTAAGGCATATTGAGAAGAATTTTTTCATAATTTGATAAATACAGTGATAGATATCACCGTAAAAATAATCTGAATATAAGAAAAAATATATGACTCCTTTGTAAATGACTCAGTCGATGAAAGTAGTAGAGGATCAAAATCAAAGGTAGTTTATATATTAAATAAAAACCAGAGATGTATTGTTTGTAATCGGTTGAAACCATTGAAATTTTCTAATGATTATGTCTCTAATCTTGGGAGATATATGAATTTGAAGGAATATAAATTGATTAATTTGAAAAGTCATGATTATCATATATTCATCGAAATGCTAATTTATATTGCTTTTAAGGAACTCTTACAAAATTTTGTATGGGGTACTATTATAGAGTTAAGTATTTTCCTTTATGATATTTACTCAACAGTTTTAAGATAATCACACATAGAGAAGTTAAAGAGAGATATTCTTATCTATAATTTAGAAAGGATATTTACATTCATTTTTTAATTCCATGGAACATCTTTTGATTCACTTATCATATTAGACTAAAGTTGGAGGTCCTGTCCATTTTCAATGGATGTATCCATTTGAATAGTAAAATTTTCATCTCCTATACTTTGTTATTAATGCATAAAAATAGACTAATTTTATTATATATTAATATATATTATAATTTATTTTATTAAAATTAGATTTCTATATCATTTGAAAAAAAAACATGAAAAATAAGGCATGTGTTGAAGCCTTTATTGTTAATGTATATATTGTAAAGGTAGTAACAACTTTTGCATCATATTATTTTGAGTCTTATATCCAAAGTAAAAGACGAAGAGTGTGAAGAAATAATAAGAGTCCTATTAATCCCAATTTGAACTCATTCTCAATTTATAATTATTTTAGTCGACCAAGTAGATCAAGTAAGCAAAGATACTTATCTGGTGGTCAAAAATTGTGGGCAACCCACATATATATTTTATTGAATTGTCTAGAAGTAATGTCATATTACGAGTTAATATATATTTCTTTTTTTATTTCTTTTGTAATAAATTTTTTATGTTATAATTTATTTTTTTACGGTAGGATTTCCCAAAACTAAATACTCAATGCCAACACAAAAGTTTAATAATTTACGTGATGAAGAATTTGCATCATAGTTCAAATCATATATAAGTAAACAATCTAAATTTGGTGTACACATATCTTGACTTTTAAATAATATAAAAGATTATCGTATCCACAGGGACCAATGAGGTAAGCACTAGTGAATTCGCAAAGCAAACTATCTAAACTAATGAAAGTTGGACATGTTCGTGAACTAGGACAAGTGAGGACTAGAGAAGAAGAGGAAGTGAAGTAAAAGAGTTGTGTGAGGAAATCTGGTTTGGGAAGATAGTTCTAGGATTTCGATTTCATTGTGATGGCAATAGATGTAACATGAATAGCTAATACCTATTCCTCTATGTTCGTGCCTAGTAGGAAGTCTATCCAAATATCGGCTTTACTTCGCGATGGTTACATCGGAGTGTCTTCCTTGTTGGCATCCAGTGCCATTACATGGACATGACAACATAGAAAATCTAGTTAAAGGGTCATCCTTTATCACTAAAGGTCACCCAGTCATACAATCTAGATTACACAAGTCATGCAGCTCGATCCCTAGCTACGACATATTTTGTAGAATTTTTTTCTCCAAATGGAGCATGAACCCTAGGATGTTGGGCTTCTTGACCGCCCGTCACGTGCACTTCCCGATTTATCCTGGTGGCCAGTAGGAAATTTTTGTGGGGTCGAGCCGATCTCTAGAGGTTCGACGTTACCCCAACCTCGTTAATCATTTTTTTTAGATTACATAAGTCATTTCCTAACACAGAATTAGAGAAAACCTATTAAGTACGAATTAAGAATTTCCTTGTAAAGAATCAGTCTCCACTTTCAAGGCGATGCTCATAGTTGTCCAGTTAAACGACTACCCTTGTCACTAGGGCTTCCCAGACATACAATCGTGAGCATATCCCCTACATGAAAAACATTTGATACATCTATTCAATCAAATAGCACAAATAAGCACACACAATCTACATAGACATTCAATCTCATAAGAACTAAGCATAAACATATTATTGAAATAAGAAATAAGCATATCCATAGAGTTTATATCAAAAATTCATCACAAGTACTTCCTATATCCTATAACTAGGAGAATTTATTCCATAAACAAAGAAAGAGGAATTGAAGACATGAAAGGAAATATTCTACAATCCAAAGCAAAGAGAGGAGAAGAATGCTTAGCCAAATGTAGCACGAAATCTTCAAGAACCAATCCTTTACCTTGGAGATGGATGGATGACGGAGATGCCCTCGGATCGTCGGAGAAGTGGCCGGAGATGAGAGTGGAACCAAGAGATTGGATCTCCCAATGGAGAAACTTCCTCTCCAAAAAAGGGAGGGTTCCCCCTTTTATAGCAGGGTCACGACCTCCTACACCCAGGCGACACAACTGAACCATGTAGCCGACATGCTAGGGGGCCATGGCTATGTAGATCTACACGGCTGAGCATGTGCCCCTGCCTCTAGGAGGCACAACCGTGCCTGTTGAAAAAAAATATTTTTGAGGTTGGGTAATGTTGAACCTCGGGTGACCAATCTGACCCCACGAAAATTTTTTACCTGTCGCTAGGGTAAATCGGGAAGTATTCGCGGTCGATGGTCCAGAAGCCCAACATCTCAGGGTTCGTGCCCCATTTGGAGGAAAAATTCTTACAAAATACACCATAGCTGGGGATCGAACCGCGGATGTCTGGGATGACAATTAATCACCTTTCCACTGCACCATAGCCCCGAGGGCACGATCGTGCCTGTTGGATGACCGTGGGGGTGGCTCTCGATGAGGACCACATGGCCATGCCGAATGGCATGACCATGGGAAGGTGGCTTTCGACAAGGGACACATGGTCATTGATGGACCCAAAATAGATGTCACGAATGTGAGTCTCAAATTTAGAAATTTATAAAGCTGAAAACCCTTTGGCTAACAAAGATAGAAATGTAGTAGAGGGGCCTCAGGTCGTATTTTTCCAAGGACTAGTTGAATGAATGTTTAACTCGAGCTTGCAAGTTATTTGTCGTTTGATGTTTTAGGTTTTCTAGATAAAATGGGGTTTTTGTGATAAGGAATTGACAATATGAAATAGCAATTCAGAACAAAGTAGAATTAACTAAGTAAGGTAATGAATTAAGAAGTTGCATGTGTTGATGCAGTCTGACCCTGATTGTTATTTTAGTGTTGACATCGATTTTAGTTTAGGTTAATGAGATGATTGAGATTAAGTCCTGGTCAGGGACTAGTCACACCTAGTGGGACTAGGTGGAGTGGAAAAGACCTATTGGGACTAGGTGGAAACCCTGGCTTGGGAAGCCAGGTCCTAGCTTGATAAGCTAGGTTGGATGAAATCCTAGCTTGGGAAGCCAGGTCCTAGCTTGGGAAGCCAGGTCCTAGCTTGGGAAGCCAGGTCCTAGCTTGAGAAGCTAAGTTGGATGAAATCCCGGCTTGGGAAGCCAGGTCCTAGCACCTTGAGAAGCTAGGTTGGATGAAACCCTGGTTTGTGAAGCCAGGTCCTAGCTTGGGAAGCTAGGTTGGATGAAATCCTGGTGAGTGAAGTCAGGTCCTAGCTTGGGAAGCTAGGTTGAAATCCCGGTGAGTGAAACTGGGCATGGAGTCTTGGTCCGGGAGACTGAGCATGAGTCAGAGAAGGCTGGGAGCCTGTTCTCTTGACTTTGAGTGGATTTGGCCTTGCCTGGATCGGTCTGGTGACCGGTCAGGGAAGTTGGCACGGAGTTCCTTAGTGGATCGGTCTGGTGACCGATCCAGTGATGTCTGATCGGTCTGGTGACCGATCAGGGAGCATACAGAGACTTTGGAAACCTTTCTGTTCGGCTCCTGATCGGTCTGGTGACCGATTAGGGAGACTATTCAGATCGTTCTGATGAACGATCAATTGTCGCGAGCTTCTCACTATAACCGATCAGGCTGGAGCCTGATCGGTCAGGAGGTGCTCTGATCGGTCCCCAGATCGATCAGGACACATCCTGATCGGTCTAGTGACCGATCAGGAGGTTTGGGCTGCGAATCTGGAAAATCACTCTGCAAAGGGGTGGATCGGTCTGGTGACCAATCCACGACTTGGGATCGGTCTGGTGATCGATCACGAAGAAGTCACGATTTCAGGTTTCTCACTGGGGACCGATCAGGCTGGAGCCTGATCGGTCTGGACCCATCCTGATCGGTCTGGTACTCTGATCGGTCCGGTGACCGATCAGTAGCTGACAGCTTTAATTCAAAAGCGCTGTCAGAGTTCTGATTGCGTTCTGATTTCCTACTGATACCTGTTCAGAGTCTTCTGATATTTGATCCTCTGTTGATTTGTTGTGCTAATGACCTGCTAAGTGTGCAGATAACTCAGGTTCACTCAAGGGGAGTCAAACGGAGGCTTTTGCTTCATCATGTTTGGCAGTTTTCCTTCTCAGGTTTCAACGGACGACTGCACCACTGAGATGCTGACTGGGGCTCGGCTGAGGGAAGCTCAGGGAGTCCAAGAGAGGTCAGGGTAGCTGGGCAGTTACAGTTGAGCAGCTGGGAGCTGCAGAGAGGTGGTTGTGGCCTGGGATCAGTGAGTGGAGACTTAAGAGCTTGCTGGCGAAGAAGTCTCTGAAACGAACGAACAGAAACGATTGAGAAGTTCTTGACCTTGTTGCGACATCTCTTTGAGCAAGCAACTGTAAATCTTGAGCAACATCTTGATACTTGAGCACTTGGAAGAAATAAGGAGCTTGGCGAATCCATCAGCAAAAAGACACGAAGAGCAGGGAGTTCTTGCGTGAGATCTGTGCTGAGTGGAGCTCGGTGAGGAGTTCGCTTGTGTTCTTTCTGTCCTAAATGCTCTGTAAGCTTCCTTTTGTTTTACTGCGCTTAATTTCTTCATTCTTTTGAAACACTGTGGAGAGGTTACTCCACCGAGAAGGAGGTTTCATTCTATCCGAATTTTCTGGGGCTTAATCTGCCGACGATCAAGGGATCACTCACATCACGGGCACGCCAAGGAGTAGGGGCAAGTTATCCCCGAATCTTGTAAATCCTCTTTGTTAGCGTTTTGTGCTTGTGCTTAGTTTAGGGTTTCGTTTGTGCATCTCTCTATTTTTGTATTGCTTCCGCTGCAACTAACTCTAAGTGCAGAGAACCCTTTAAAAGTTCAAGAAGTTTGTGTCTGGCTACATTCACCCCCCCCCCTCTCTTGCCATTCAAGCACCAATAAGTGGTATCAGAGCTTGGGGCTCTGTTCAAGCGGCTTAACATCTGAGAGCTATCAACAATGGCTTTGAGAGAAGGATTTAGCACCACTTGACCTCCTTTCTTCGACGGATCCGATTTTCAATATTGGAGGTCTCGTATGGAGTACTACCTCAAGACCGACATTGGAATGTGGTTCTCCGTGAAGGAAGGCTTCATTCCTCCAAGAGACGCGGAGGGAAAAGAGTTAGAATCTTCACGTTGGTTGGCTGAGCAAACACGAAAAGGAGAAGCCGATGCGAAGGTGGTGGTGACTTTGCAATGTGGAATGAACAAAGACCAACTAATCAAGGTTGGTCCCTTTACAAGTGCAAAGGATTTGTGGAACAAGCTCATCGAGCTTCACGAGGGCACCCGAGACTCGAGAATAGCCAAGAGAGACTTGTTCCTCAACCAACTACAAAATCTCTCCATGAAGGAGAGTGAAACGGTAAGTGAGCTTCATAGTAGATTCAAAGAAGTTCTCAACGGTCTCCACTCCATTGACTGAAAGGTCGAGAACCGCGACCTTGTGAGGTATGTGTTAAAAGCTTTTCGAATGAATGCCTTGTGGTCATCCATGGTGGATGCCTACAAGGTTTCTAAGGATTTTTCAATTGTAAAATTAAATGATTTATTTTGTGAAATGGAGCTACACGAGATGGCTAACAAAGGCCCCAAGGAGAAGGGGATTACACTTGTAGCAGGGGAAAAGACCAAGAAGAAGGAGAAGGAAGTCTCTTCATCTTCATCCGAATCCGAGTCCGAGTTCGAGGAGGATGGTAGTGAGTCTTCTTCCTCCGAGATGGCCAACTTTGTAATGAGGATGATGAGGAAGAGCCGGCGATACAAGGGTAAAGGTAACCCTAGTGAAGTTAAAATTGATAAAGCTAATATTACTTGCTTTGAGTGTGGCAAGAAAGGGCACTTCAAGAAAGACTGCCCAAAGCTAAAGAAGAAGGAGGAGAAATCAAAGAAAAAGAAGAAGGCCTTGAAGGCCACATGGGATGAATCGTCCTCTAGTTCATCCGAAGAAGAGAAGGAGGAAAAGAGTACACGCCATGTAGCACTCATGGCTATTGAAGATGAGGAGAGCAGTGATGAATCCATGGACTCCTTAAACGCGGTTTCATCATCTTCGGATGATGAAGAGGTAATCTCTCGCGAATTGGATAAATGTTATAGAACCATTGCATGTTTAACCGAATTGTTAAAGAAGTCAAAAGAAAAGGTTAAATCATTGAAAGTTGAAGTAGAACATTTGAAATCCTCTAAGGATGAGGATATTGATGATTTGCATGTAGAAATGTTAGAAGATGAGAACAAATCTTTGAAGAGTGAGGTTGAGAGACTCAAGAGTGTTCTTGAGAAATTCTCAACTAGCTCAAAGACTTTATATATGATTTTAAATGTACAAAAGGCGGTCTACAACAAGGCCGGTATTGGTTACCGACCTAAAGAACCATCATTTGTTTCCTTAATGTCTAGGACTGATGTTAGACCACTTAAGACTCCTAGGGTTCAAAGGAAAGTGGTCAAGGCATGGGTGCCTAAGTCTTGCATAGTAGGTGCTTTAGGTCCCAAGATTTGGGTACCTAAATCTTATATTTTTCGTATTGTGTAGGTCGTGATTGAGGGGGAGCATCTATCAACTTGGTTCGTTGATAGTGGGTGCTCCAAACATATGACCGGTGATAGATCCTTATTCACTACCCTTCAAAGAAAAAGTAGAGGTAATATTTTCTTTGGTAACAATGGTAGTCTTAAGGTTGTAGGGATAGGAGACATTCAAATATCCGAATGTTTTAGGATTAAGAATGTCCTTCTAGTCAAGGGGATGACATTTAATCTCCTAAGTGTCAGTCAATTGTGTGATGCGGGTTACACAATTGATTTCCAATCAAGTCAATGTCTAGTTAGACAACATGACATATTTGATACAGTACTAGTAGGCATAAGAGTAGATAATATTTATCAAGTTTCCTTTAAAAGTGCTACTAATACTTTTGTTAAGTGTTTTATGTCAAGAGAAGATGAGTCCATCCTTTGGCACCAGAGACTAGCACACGTGAACATGAAGAACATCCGGAAATTGGCCAACAAGGGATTAGTTCGTGGCTTACCAAGCATCAAGTACGAAAAAGAAAAGATTTGTGATGCATGTCAAATGGGTAAGCAAACGAAATCTGCACACAAAGGTAAAAGCACTGTAAGTACTTCTACCGCTTTGGATTTACTTCACATGGACTTATTTAATTGTAGCACTATTATCTCTTTGAATGATAGTAGATATTATTTTGTGATCATTGATGATTTTACTAGATATACTTGGACATATTTTCTAAAATATAATGACCAAACCTTAGATGTTTTTATTTCATTTTGTAGAAGAATTGAAAATGAGAAATCATCAACAATTAAAACAATTAGGAGTGATCATGGAGGCGAATTTCAAAATCAAAGATTTTTAGAGTTTTGTCAAGAGAGAGGGTATAGACACGAGTTCTCTACTCCAAGAACACCACAACAAAATGGTGTTGTAGAGAGGAAGAACCGGGTCTTACAAGAGGCTGCACGAAGCATGCTCAATGAGTACTCCTTACCGAGTTACTTATGGGATGAAGCTATGAACACAGTTTGCTACGTGCAAAACCGAGTCCTCATTCATAGATTTCTAGGAAAGACTCCTCACGAACTCTGGTTTGGGAAACCACCTACAGTTAAACACCTTAGGGTGTTTGGTTGTAAAGTGTTTATTCTAAACACCAAGGACCATCTTGGAAAGTTCATAGCAAAAGCTGATGAAGGGATACTGGTTGGGTACTCCCTCGTCAGCAAAGCTTACCGAGTCTATAACAAGAAGTCTAGATTAGTTGAAGAGTCTTCTGATGTTGTTTTTGAGGAGATTCCAAAAGCAAATGATCAATCAGAAGATGTAGATAGAGTTCAATTCGAACTTAGGAAACTAAGTTTGGATGGGAGTCCAAGTGTTGTAGATGGCGGTGATGAATCTGATGACGGTGAGCCTAGACAACTCATAGATCAGCCGGATCCTGAGGCTGAGCTTGTGTCTAGTGACACCATCCAAGAAGCACCACCAACACCAATGCAAACTAGGTTAGCTTCTAGTCATCCCCAAGACCAAATTGTTGGAGATATCCACCATGGGGTTAGGACTAGATCATTCTTTAGGAGTGAGGCTAATGAAGTTGCCCTAATTTCCGAAATTGAACCTAGAAAAATTGACGAAACATTAAATGATCCCGATTGGATCATTGCTATACAAGACGAACTAGGTCAATTCGAGAGAAGCCAAGTATGGGATTTAGTCCCTAGACCTAAGAAGACCACCATTATTGGAACCAAATGGGTCTTGAAAAATAAGTTGAACCATAAGGGAGAAATCGTAAGAAACAAGGCACGCTTAGTAGCCAAGGGCTATAGTCAAGTTGAAGGTCTTGATTACGATGAGACCTATGCTCCCGTGACACGATTAGAATCCATCCGATTGATGCTTGCATTTGCAGCACATAGAGGTTTCAAACTCTATCAAATGGATGTCAAATCGGCCTTTCTAAATGGTTTCATAAGAGAAGAGGTCTATGTCGAACAACCTCCGGGGTTTGAGAATTTTGAATTTCCAAACCATGTATTCAAGCTCAAGAAGGCACTCTACGGCCTTAAACAAGCACCCCAAGCTTAGTATGAGCGGTTGTCGACATTTCTAATTAAAAAAGGCTTTGTTAGAGGACAAATAGACCTTACACTATTTCTACAGAGAGATTGTGACAATATATTTGTAGCCCAAGTATATGTCAATTACATAATTTGTGGCTCAAACAATAAGGGCTATTTAAATGAATTTATTGGACACATGGAGAGTGAATTTGAGATAAGTCTAGTGGGAGAGTTGACTTTCTTCCTTGGACTTGAAATCAAGCAAACTCGTGACGGAATCCATGTGCACCAATCAAAATACACTCAAGAGATGCTCCGAAAATTTAACATAAGTGATTCTAAAGAAGTAATAACTCCCATGGCTTTAAACTCACGATTAGACAATGATGAGAGTGGTAAGCCCGTTGACCTGACTCAATATCGGAGTATGATAGGAAGTTTGCTATACCTCACAGCTAGTCGACCTGATATACTTTTTGCTGTGGGTATGTGCGCTAGGTATCAAGTTTGTGCCAAGGAATCTCATCTAATTGCTGTTAAAAGAATTTTGAGATACCTTAATGGCACAATTGGAGTTGGTCTTTGGTACCCTTGTACCGAGTCGTTTGACCTAATTGGCTACACTAATTCCGACTATGCTGGGTGCAAGTTGGATCGGAAGAGCACAAGTGGGGGTTGCCAATTCTTAGGATCATCATTAGTTAGTTGGTCAAGTCGGAAGCAACATTGTGTTGCTCTCTCCACGACCGAGGCAGAATATATCGCCATGGGAGAGAGTGTATCACAATTATTGTGGATGATTCACACACTAGAGGACTATGCATTAACCTACAAGGGTGTGCAAGTGTTGTGTGACAACATAAGCACAATAAACCTAACAAAGAATCCAGTCCATCATTCTAGAACCAAGCATATTGAAGTGCGTCACCACTTCATTAGAGATCATGTTGCTAGAGGAGATATTGTACTCTCTCATGTAGAGTCCAAATCGAACCTAGCGGATATTTTCACTAAACCACTCCTCAAGAATGAGTTTAGTTTCTTACGAAGGGAATTGGGAATGTGTCATGTTTTATAGGATTAAAAAGCATTCAAAATCTTCATGATCATTTCAAATTGTTGGGAACAATTATTGGGCAACATGGGGACATCTCACACAAACTATAAGGTTTAACAAAACGTTTTTGTTTGCTATAAATGGGGTGAGATGTTAAGATCAACCTAATTACTCAAAATGTTAATGCATCCCTTGAGAAATTAGGTTGACGAGATAATAATCATTAAGTTGACCAAGTATGGGGAAAACCAATGCATAACATATGTATACTTAGCTCCATGATCATACTTGGACATTCCAATCAAGGAAACTTGATTAGAGACTTTATATTGATACAAACTTGTTTGATCATTGGATGAATGTTTTGATTGATCTTGACCTCACTTGGTTGGAACAAATTGAGTTGTTAAATCCATAAGGGCTTTTGATCTTTGTCAAGGGATCAATTATAGTCAAGGGAACACCTCCACAATCAGTAAAGTTACATCATATCGTATCGGAATTCATTCAGAAGTCTGAAACTAAAGTTTCTGATTGTATCAGAAAAATTCCTGATACTTGATCAGTCACCAGACCGATCAGGAGGTGGCCTGATCGGTCACCGGACCGATCAGGAGTAGGTATGATCGGTCCAAAGGACCGATCAAGCAATTTCTCAATTAATCACAGAAATCACTCTGTGTTGGCCTGGATCGGTCCACAGACCGATCTGGCCCCCTTGGTGATCGGTCCACAGACCGATCAGGAGGGTCATAGAAAATTTCGCCAACTCTCTATTCGCTCCCTGATCGATCGGCAAACCGATCAAGGGCTTGCCTGATCAGTCACCCGACCGATCAGGACCAAGCCAGACCGATTAGGCGGGAACCTGATCGGTCTAGGCGTTCCTGGATCGAACGGTGATCCGTTCGATTGCAATAAATTTCGGTTGGTGGATCGGTCCACCAACCTATTAACTCCATCAATCTCTTCATTCTCAACCCTAGCTGACCAAAACCTCTTCTTCCTTGCCTGTGTGAGAGTTCCTTCTCTTCTGCTCCCTTGTGATCTGAGTTCTTTCGAGGAGCATTCTGTGTGCAGT
Source organism: Boesenbergia rotunda (assembly GCA_024364735.1). Classification (NCBI taxonomy): domain Eukaryota; kingdom Viridiplantae; phylum Streptophyta; class Magnoliopsida; order Zingiberales; family Zingiberaceae; genus Boesenbergia; species Boesenbergia rotunda. The sequence goes on along the minus strand of JAGFNQ010001410.1, from coordinate 291,030 downwards.
CTCCACCTGTGAGTTCTCTGCCTGCGATCTGGTTCAACTGTGAGTCGCTGAGTTATTTTTGCGTAGTCTGTTCCTCCCAAGTCACCGAACAATCCAGCTAAAGGAATGGCACCTAAGTAAGATTTCTTTTGGTTTACCGTGTTGATTACTCCATAAATCATACTTCTTGTGGGTTAACCATGTTGTTTACTTGTGGTGTGTTTTTGTCGTTCTTTGTCGTGACCTTCCCTTACCTAATGGTAGTGTGCCGTGACTTTCTTTTGGTCTATCCCATCTTTGTGTGACGATCACCATTTTCTCCTTTGTGTCGTGACCTGATGTTCATGTGATCAATGTTCCATCTTTGTGCTATGACCTTCACTGTATTTGATCAATTCATTGTATCATAATTTAATCAATCCAATTTTTATGCTGTAATCTTGATTTATTTTTGATCATTATCTTTGTGGTGGACTTCATTGATTCCCTTAAATGTCGTGATCAAAATTATCCAACATTAGAAAATCTTCTAGAGGTAAAGAACCGGCTGAGGGTACCTCACAATCGAGGGCTCCCTCTTCATCTCCTAGACCTCAACCTCCTTCTGATGACAGATTTCAAAATGCTCATTTCGAATTTTCTTTCACAGTCAAACCTTCAAACTCCTACCTTGTCGAACTGTGGACCGAGCGTTTGTTTACGAACACTGTCCTTCAGTACACCAGATCATTGAGTTCTACGAGCTAGGATCCATTCTCTTCCTTGAGCGACCAATAAATTTTGATTTAGTCTTAGAATTTTATAATAACATGGTCAGTGGAGAGGGTACGGGGTATAGGACCCGAGTGGCCAGTATCGACCTCAATTTTGATTTATCAGCTTTCACTGACTTTCTAGCTTGTCGTCGTTCAGATAATCACTTTCCACTTTACCCTTATCTTCCAAATCCTCTACCAGTTCCCTTCGATGGAGTCACTCCTGACTCTATCCACGAGTATTTTTTCGGTCATCCCAGGCCGAGAGGTCTCGGTGAGCCTGCCGGTGATTTTCCCACATTTGTCGCTCTCAGTCTTTCCCCCACTGATTATGCCCTGTTTAAAATTATCACTAACTGTCTGATACCTATTACTTCGAAGCCCTTAGCAGAAATTCGCTCATTCTACTGCTTGATGCTTTACGGGATGCATCGGCAGTTAGACTTTGACATCATAGCGACCATCTATTTCTCCATCATCACCTACAGTTAGATCGACCGTCAGACGGTTTACATGCCGTTTGGACATATCATTACTGCCTGGCTTCATTCGATCGGTATCGACATGTCACAGGGCAGGATCGTGCTGATGGTTCGGCAGGACTGCCGACTTGGCCGACGCACGTTGGCCCAGTCTGGCATTATCGTCGGACCGCAGGGGCTGAGGTGGAAGGATAAGAGAGGTCTGGGGGAATTACCTAGGGTGGCCCATGTTCAGATACCCGCAACTCCGGCTTTTCATCAGGAGCCGCCCGCTGCTGCAGAGGGCCACTATGAGCCAGATCCAGATCTTCGCTGGCAAATTGCGGAGCTGGAGCAGACGATCCAGCATGGTCTTCATATGACAGAGCTCTGGCGACAGGAGGTCCGCTCTGAGTTTCAGTCTTTCGACCGCAGATTGCTCGCGATTGAGTCCGACGTCTCTGGGGTCCGCTCCCGGCAGGAGGCGTGGTACGAGGAGTGGCCCGCTTGGACTGCTGGTCATCCGTACCAGCCTTCATCTTCTGGAGCGGTGCCTTCCAGCAGCATTGCACCAGGGAGCATCATACCTATTGATGATACATCTGACGACGACCCCCCCCCAGGATTGATGATTCTGATGTTGACTATTATGACTTGATGATGTTTTTGACTGTTATAACTTAGTGTTGTTCTTGACTATGCTTTAATGCAGTGTTCTGCATCTGACTATATGACGATTTCCATGTATGACTTGCTACTCCATGCTTATTACTAGTTCGTGTTTTATTCCTATTCCGTGTTCATATGATGCATATGATTGGTTTATCTTGTTTTACATTTATCATATGTGTTCATATACCCTTAAAATTAAATCATATCCTATTTGTTTTGGGAGAACCCCTAGGTTTGAGGGAGAGTTTTTAACTTAACAACCGGTCTACACCCTTTTCGATATTTGACAAAGGGGGAGAGTGTGGTTGGTTAAGTTTAGGACTACTACGAGTTTAACTGTTGTAGGGGAGAATCCTGATTCTCCTACGATTCTGAAATTTGAGACAATTGAATTCAAATTCCTAAACTTAAAATCGGGTTGTCAAACAACAAAAAGGGGGAGATTGTTGAAGCAGTCTGACCCTGATTGTTGTTTTGGTGTTGACACCGATTTTAGTTTAGGTTAATGAGATGATTGGGATTAAGCCCTGGTCGGGGACTAGTCACACCTAGTGGGACTAGGTGGAGTGGAAAAGACCTAGTGGGACTAGGTGGAAACCCTGGCTTGGGAAGCCAGGTCCTAGCTTGAGAAGCTAGGTTGGATGAAATCCTGGCTTGGGAAGCCAGGTCCTAGCTTGAGAAGCTAGGTTGGATGAAACCCTGGCTTGGGAAGCCAGGTCCTAGCTTGAGAAGCTAGGTTGGATGAAACCCTGGTTTGTGAAGTCAGGTCCTAGCTTGGGAAGCTAGGTTGGATGAAATCCTGGTGAGTGAAGTCAGGTCCTAGCTTGGGAAGCTAGGTTGAAGTCCCGGTGAGTGAAACTGGGCATGGAGTCTTGGTCCGGGGGACTGAGCACGAGTCAGAGAAGGCTGGGAGCCTGTTCTCTTAACTTAGAGTGGATTTGGCCTTGCCTGGATCGGTCTGGTGACCGATCAAGGAAGTTGGCACGGAGTTCCTTCGTGGATCGATCTGGTGACCGATCCAGTGATGTCTGATCGGTCTAGTGACCGATCAGGGAGCATACAGAGACTTTGAAAACCTTTCTGTTCGGCTCCTGATCGGTCTGGTGACCGATCAGGGAGACTATTCAGATCGTTCTGGTGAACGATCAATTGTCGCGAGCTTCTCACTATAACCGATCAGGCTGGAGCCTGATCGGTCAGGAGGTGCTCTGATCGGTCCCTAGATCGATCAGGCCACATCCTGATCGGTCTGGTGACCGATCAGGAGGTTTGGGCTGCGAATCTGGAAAATCACTCTGCAAAGGGGTGGATCGGTCTGGTGATCGATCCACGACTTGGGATCGGTCTGGTGATCGATCACGAAGAAGTCGTGATTTCGGGTTTCTCACTGGGGACCGATCGATCAGGCTGGAGCCTGATCGGTCTAGACCCATCCTGATCGGTCTGGTGACCGATCGGGAATCACTCTGATCGGTCCGGTGACCGATCAGTAGCTGACAGCTTTAATTCAAAAGCGCTGTCAGAGTTCTGATTGCGTTCTGATTTCCTACTGATACCTGTTCAGAGTCTTCTGATATTTGATCCTCTGTTGATTTGTTGTGCTAATGACCTGCTAAGTGTGCAGATAACTCAGGTTCACTCAAGGGGAGTCAAACGGAGGCTTTTGCTTCATCATGTTTGGCAGTTTTCCTTCTCAGGTTTCAACGGACGACTGCGCCACTGAGATGCTGACTGGGGCTCGGCTGAGGGAAGCTCAGGGAGTCCAAGAGAGGTCAGGGTAGCTGGGCAGTTACAGTTGAGCAGCTGGGAGCTGCAGAGAGGTGGTTGTGGCCTGGGATCAGTGAGCGGAGACTTAAGAGCTTGCTGGCGAAGAAGTCTCTGAAACGAACGAACAGAAACGATTGAGAAGTTCTTGACCTTGTTGCGACATCTCTTTGAGCAAGCAACTGTAAATCTTGAGCAACATCTTGATACTTGAGCACTTGGAAGAAACAAGGAGCTTGGCGAGTCCATCAGCAAGAAGACACGAAGAGCAGGGAGTTCTTGCGTGAGATCTGTGCTGAGTGGAGCTCGGTGAGGAGTTCGCTTGTGTTCTTTCTGTCCTAAATGCTCTGTAAGCTTCCTTTTGTTTCACTGCGCTTAATTTCTTCATTCTGTTGAAACGCTGTTGAGAGGTTACTCCACCGAGAAGGAGGTTTCATTCTATCCGGATTTTTCAGGGCTTGATCTACCGATGATTAAGGGATCGCCCACCTCACGGGCACGCCAAGGAGTAGGGGCAAGTTATCCCCGAACCTTGTAAATCCTCTTTGTTAGCGTTTTGTGCTTGTGCTTAGTTTAGGGTTTCATTTGTGCATCTCTCTGTTTTTGTATTGCTTCCACTGCAACTAACTCTAAGTGCAGAGAACCCTTTAAAAGTTCAAGAAGTTTGTGTCTGACTACATTCACCCCCCCCCTTTCTAGCCATCCAAGCACCAACAGCACGAACTAAACTTAAAGAACTTAATGAGATGAGCAACTAAACAATTTAAGCCAAATTAGAGAATTGAACTTAAAGAGCTAATTGCCGGTAATAAATTGCAGAAAACTGATTGCATGAAAGAAATTGCAGATTAAAGAAAACTAGAACAAATCTTGGCTTAAGCACATGGCTTGAAGTGTAGTGGAAACAATTATAACGACTTGAAGAAAACGAATGCTTGGAACAAAATTACCCTAAATTAATCATCAAATTAGTTTGTATCCAAAACTTCCCTTCGCCGTCACACGAAGGTTGAGCTATGAACCCCCTAGCTCAGAAATCACTGAAGGAGAACTCCCAAGTCAGTTCGCAATTGTTTGGTGCATGTTGGTCTTCCTGATCGGTCTCTGGAACAATCAGATCTTCCCCTGATCGGACTGGGATCCGATCAGATAAGTCTCTGATCGATCGGAGCGAACGATCAGTAGCTGAAGTCACTTCGCGATTTCCTCCATCTCGATCGGCTGGATGACGATCGATTCGAAAAGATCATCAGAAGCTTTCGAGATCCCCTCTACAACTTCGACAGCATCTCTGAACGACTGAAATCCGGCGATCGGCAATGGATCGACCGATGAAAATAGAGCTTCGACAACACCCTCACCTAAGCTTCCAAAACACAATCAATTAGCGAAACCAACTGGAAACCTTACCTCCGCGATCTGAAATCTCGAAGACAACTAGGTTGAGGTGGTCGCGCACGCCTCAGAAGAAAACTACAATCAAAACGATGAAGAAACTCGATGAACTGATGAAGAACAACGGCTGCTGCGAAGACGCGACCACTGGAGAAGAAGAGGGAATTCCCTTTTAATTAAAACCATTTGAATTTGAACGGACAAGATCTTCTTTGCCCCATCCAACGGTCAGATCAAGTCCGATCTGAACCAAACCTTACAGATCTTGATCAATGGCTCTGATCTACTTCTCCTTAGCTCAGATCACTCAGATCTGCGGCGGATGGCTCAGATCTTCCCTTCTCTTTAATGGATGGTCTAGATCCTCTTGAGCTTGATCCAGCGGTCAGATTGCTTCTGATTTGGATGAAATTTTCAGATCTTGATCTGTGGTCATGATTAACTCTATCGTGAACTCAGATTGATCAGAAGTTGACCGATGGCTCAGATCTAGCCGTTCTCTTGAATGGATGGCTCATATTAACCCGATGCTTGATCCCTTTGATCCAGATCCGATTCTGACTCAAGTTTGACCCAATTTGATCTAGGTCCATGATCATTTGAAACCTACAAAAAATGATATTCAAATTTAGTGCCAAAATATCTGAAATATACAAAGATTTGAATTAAAAGCTAAAATAGAGATAATTCATGAAACCTAATATAAATGCAACTTAAGCATATAAAATGTGGATCAACATGGATTTTAGAGCCTAAAATAATCAACAAAATAGTAGTTATCAGTCATGCCAGTTGGCACGACACGAGGTGCGCGGTCATGTTGATTGTCACAACCCGGGTTGCTGGTTCTCTCCAACGTTGATATTCGCATTATTTTGCTCTGTTTTTGCTTCATATTACATCTTGTCAATCAAAACAAACAAATATCAAATCTCTGAAGAAATAGAGTACACATAGAATAAAATGAAGCGTGATAATGTAAATTACATCCATGAAGAACAGGTGAATGAGCACCAATAACTACATAAAAATATGCATAGTCTACGTACATCACATCCATGGTATAATTTGGTTGAAATAAATGATAAAAGATTGTATAAGAGATATGAAACATTTTGTTGGCACAACAAATTATTTAAATATTCTATGCTTCATATTCTAGTTTGAAATGTGTCAAAATTTATTGGTGGGTTGTTTGTAAAATGAAAGCATGGAAAAAAAATTGAGAAATATTGGGAAGGCATTGCATATCAACAAGAAGAAATTGTAGTAAACACATTTCAGACTAAGGAATATAATATTTCAACGTTACGAGATCCCAGTGGAGTAGTGATAAACACAATGCACTATAGTTTGTCCTATAGGTCATTAGAGGTGATATTTTAGTGATTTGTTTTAGGCACACTTTGATCTGTTATTAAGTATGGTAAGTTTTTTAATGTTCTTCCTTATACATAAAATATTTATTTACCTTATCCTAACAATTTTGGTTGACAATCTTGACATGGTGGCCAAATATGGAGTACTCATAGTCAGTCTGATGCAGCACGAAGCACTATACCTACCCCTTAAGATAGGACCTTCTCAAGCACCTTCGCCAGTGTCTTCCCATTGACCTTCACAGTACCTTCGCCATCACATTTGCTAGTACTCATGCAAGTTCCTTCAGCCAGACACTCAATTGTTGAGATGCAAGACAGTCAAGAGCCTATAATCCCTAACGGAGATTAATAAGGACTTTAAAATATTTTATTTTTTCAACTATCATAATTATTTAACATTGTTTGTTTTTAACTTTACGATAGATTTCCAAATTCTATACGTGTTATTCACAAGAGTAAAGAATAGCGATTAACCAGTTACGATAGATTTCCAAATTCTATACGTGTTATTCACAAGATTAAGTGGAGCGAGTTTGAGGTATATCCCCTTTCGTTTATATATGAAATTAAAGTGAATATATAATATTTTTCCCCCATTCCATTAAACATTCAATTGAGACATGAATGAAAAGTTGGAAATAAGGAGGATATTTAAGAAAAATATAGCATTCATATCTGACATGAACTTAATCATGCAAAAACTAGGGGAAAAAAGTCGCCTTGCATCATCGAAGAAAATTAGGCCAAGATCTCTAAGTTTTGGGAAACCAAGGAAAGCAAACAAAGGAGTAAATAGAATAAAACAAATCAAACTTATAATTTTGGAGACTCGTTTGCGACATATGCGGAGGGTCAATCAATATGATGAACATGTAGGCAGATTGGTATTTTTTTTCAAATACTAATTTTTTAATCTATTTTAAACTATTTCATTATTTCTAATAGTGTTTTTTTAGACCAAGGAATTGGGGAGAGATCCATTATTCATAGATACTTTCACATGCATATTTCAAAAAAAAAAAAGACAAGATTTGGAGAGAGAGAGAGCTTAAGCAATTAAGGTTTGGATTAATAAAAAAATCTGGATTTATAACTCAAATTCTATTAGTAGATTCTATTAGTTATTTACCTGCTTTGTCTCTTTATATTATATGCATTTCTATGATGTCTAATCAAGATTATATGTGTTTTTCTTATATTGTTTTTGTAAATTTATTTTAATTTTTCTCATAATAATACAAGAGAAATATGATGAGCTAAAGTAGTACAAGAAGTTTGGGTACTAGTAATTGTAAGTATTTTTGGATAGTTTTGATATGATCAACCGGGTCAAGTTAGCTCTCGTTGGTTTGATCCATGTGTCTAAGTGTCTAAGAGCTTAGGAACATAAGAAGTCAAGTGGAAGATGCAGCAGACGAGAAGGATAATACGGAAAAGGAGCCGACAGGCTCGGTGCATCCGAGGGATGTAAAGTTTGCGGAAGAGTACACCAGTTGATGAGAAGAGCGTGCGTGAGATTTGAGGGATGAGAAGCCAGGGAGGAAAACTGTTCGATGAAAAGGATGAAAGTTGGGTTTGGGTAAACTCAACTTCGAACAATTGAAAATCACCCAAAGAGATATCATTCGCGATGAAAAATATTTCACTACAAGGTTTATAGCAATTTTTTTAATGTTTTTTTAAATTCGCCGTAAAATTCATCGGAAATTGACAATTTTTTAGTGATTTTTATAAAATAATTCTATTTAGTACCTAACATTAATAAAAAAAAAAGTTGTAAAATAAATTTACATATTAAAATTTTAAGACAATTGATCCACCAAATCAATTATATACCATATAATCAAATATATATATTGGGATGACACGTACATGTTATGTAACACAAAAATTATAATTATGATGCAGCAGGCCTATACTATTATTATTTTAATTTACATGGATTTGTATGATTTTTTTTTTAAATGAGACATATTTATATGATTTTTTTTCTAAATAGGGCGCGAACCCTGGGATATTGAGCTTCTAGACAGTCCACCGCGAGCGCTTCTTAATTTACCCTAGCAGTCGGTGGAAAACTTTTGTGGGGTCGGGTCGATGGCCCGAGGTTGGAAAAACCTCGTTAATTATTTTTTATTATTATTTTAATTTAGATTGATGCATCAAATTATGATTTTTGGTTAAAAATAATAAACAAATAATATTTATTTAAAAATAAAAATATATTAATCAACCTGGAAGTCAAGTATCTTTCTCTTTAATTGAAATAAAAAATAAGTTATAGCACATAATATCGAATCTGGGACGATCGACTCGATCTCTTAACAAATTTACAATAACCAATATTTGTGGCGGACAGTCTAGAAATTTAGTATCTTATGGTTGCATTCCTTATTTAAAAGAAAAATTTCTATAAATAAGCTATAGTTGAGGATCAAATCATGGGTGTCTGATAATAATTTGGCATCTTTCCATCCTACTATAGCTCCGGGGCATCTTTCTCTTTAATTGAGAAGGTTGACTTCCTTTCATATATATATATATATATATATATATATATATATATATATATATATATATATATATATATATATATATATATATATTAAATTCGTGTGGACTAAGTGTATTTGGTTTCATTTTTATTTTTTACTTTATTTTTTTAGCTTGTGATTTAGCAACTCTTAGGTGGAGGAGCTATCCAGCGTCTTATGGGCTTAGTGGACCACGCCACGAGAAGGCATGGGCTATACCCCCGTTCCATTGGTCTATGGACACGAGCCCGTGGTGCCTGTTGAGGTCGGATGCGAGTCTAATCGGAAAAGGCCATATAATTAGGGTAACGAGGAGCGATGAGTCTTAGAATTGACCTGGTCACTGATATCCGAGAACGGGCAACCACCTAGATGATGTCCTACCGCTAGAGGATGTAACGAAGTGACAACTAGAAGATGTTTTCCCGGGCTTTTCAAGTCGGCGACTTAGTGTGGAAGTGAGCCAAGCTGATTGGCGTCGTGAGCAAGTTGGAACCCCAATTAGGGGGACCTTTTAAAGTGATGCAGAAACTGGCTTCCGGAGCCTACTATTTACAAGACACTAATGGGAAAAGACTTGATCGGCCTTGGAGCGCAACCCACCTGCGTTTGTACCAAGAGTAAAGATCCTTGTAGTTTGCAAGTTGTAACCTTTGTGCATGAATACGACAAATGCAGGTACCCGATGGGCTTTTTCGATAGTGTGTTCAGACTCTCGCATCTGTGCGAGTTATAAGTGAACTTGTTTCTACGAACCCGCCGACCTCATGGTCGATTGGACATGGTAGCCCATGCTTCACTATGGTCGCCCAAGCGGCGTTCATACTCTCACTCCAGTGTGAGTTATAAGTGGGTCTGCTCCCACGCACCCGCCGACCTTATGGCTAATCAAACGTGGCAGCCCCCATTCTGTTATGGTCGCCTGAGCGACATCTAGACTCTGTTCTAGTGTGAGTTATAAGTGGGTCTGCTCCCACACACCCGCAACCTTATGGTAGATCGAACGTGACAACCCACGCTCCGTTATGGTTGCCAGAGTGACGTCTAGGCTCTCACTCCATAGAGAGTTATAAGTGAGCTTGCTCCCATGCACTCGCCGACCTCGTGGTCGACCAGACGTGGTAGCCCACGCTTCGTTATAATCGCCTGAGCGGTGTCCAGACTTTCGCTCTAGTGCGAGTTATAAGAGGGTATGCTCCCACGCACCTATGACCTCGAGGCCAACTGGACGTGGCAACCCACGCTCTACTAGGGGTCGCCCGAGCGGCGTCCAGACTCTCATGCCAGTATGAGTTATAAGTGTACTTGCCCCCACACACCCGCTGACCTCGGGGTTGACCGAACGTGACCTCCCATGCTGAATCATGTTCGCTCGAGCAGCGTCCAGACTCCCGCCCAGTACTAGTGGCATCCAGTTTTGCTCTGCAAATTGGGTTTGTGCCCACGATATTGCCAACCTCAAGGTCGACCGAATGCGATGTCCCGCGATCCATATGGTGTTTCGAGCGGTGCCCCGACCATCTCTCTAGGAAGTCTAAGAGGCAATGAATGACGAGTCCTGCAATCGACTCAGTGTCTGGTAGAGATAGGTTGGTAGTAGGGGACATGGCTACTTTCACGTCCCTAATGGTTTCACAAATAAGGACGAGATAAGGTGGTCGACCGACCAGACAAAACTAGTGAACAAAGGACTCAAGATTGATAAGAAAGGAAAAATCACTTGAGGATAATCTGATGCAAAAGCGAATGCATTAAGTTAGTTTACATACAAACCTTGAGTGGGCTAAGCAAAAATTGATAAGAAAACCTACTTTAGGCAAACGGAGGAAAGGCGTCCTCCAGGATGACCTTTAGAATCCGAGATAGCTTCACCGTGTTCAATGGCAGATCTACAGGAAGGTGCCAGACTTCCATTAGCTGCTGAAGAGTGCTCTGAATGTCATACTTGAACATGTTCACCATTCCGCAACTGAGCAGGCGATTGAAGGGATCCGATCGGAGATACTCCACTCAGTGAGCTTTGAGTCGGGCTTCCTCGCCTGCCTAGTAAGAATCAAAGGCTCCCTTGCTCGCTGCCAACTCAATATTCAGGCAATTGATCTCTACGTTCTGGTTGGACTGCTCGTTCACCAGAGCGGCTTGTTATACCTCCAAGCTTCGAATGATCGACTCCTTGGCTACTAGCTCGATCTCTTTCTTCAACAGGGTAGATTTGGTCGATTCATGGGAGGTCTCCAGCTCCTTGAGCTGGTCGGATAGAGCTTTGACCTTGAATGTCTTCTTGTTGAGGTCCGAGAGAGTACGAGCTTGTCATGTCTAGGTGGACTTCAGCTGGACATCTAGATTCTAGATGCAAACCTCCTATTGGTTAGTAGCCCATTTGGCAATGACCCTCTATTGTTGTTCTTCCTCCAGTCGATTCGTTGCCTCCGTTAGCTCAACTTGCAGGGCACTGAGGTGCCAGCGAAGGACATACATTCCCCCATCGCCAGGTAACAAGGTGGCCTGGCTTAAAGTCATCTCCAGGACTAGCACCTTTTGTTCGACACCTCGCCGATCTCGAGAGTTGTTAACCAGAGATTGGCTGATACTTTGGCAGGCCACCCAAAACTAACACAAGGAAAAACAAATGAGATGAAGAGATATCTTTGAATTTTGTTTTAGAGACAAACTCACCTGAGTAGCGTCCTACAAAAAATTGTCAGCCAAGCTAATCAAGCTCCGTTAGTGAGAAGGCAACATCTCCTGGTCCCAGGCATCCATTGGGTGGCTCCACAGGCGTAAAGTCTGTTGGAACTCGGATGGCTACAGAGGGGGGGTGAATATAGCCAGACACTTAAGCTTGAAGCTTTTAAAATCTTTCTGCACTTCAGAGTTAGGCAGCGGAAGCAAATGCAGAAACAGAAATAACAAACAGAAATCAAAACAAACACAGCAAACCAGACGACACAGCGATGTCTAAGGTTCGGGGATAACTTGCCCCTACTCCTTGGCGTGCTCGTAAGGTGGGCGATCCCTTGATCGTCGGCAGATCAAGCCCCGGTGAACACCGGATAAGATAGAGCCTCCTTCTCGGTGGAGAAACCTCTCCACAGATCTCACGGATGGTTGAACTTGAGTACAAGAGATCACACAAGAAGGAACACTCACAAAGATCTCACAGGAATACAACAAGATCGCTCAAGCACAAAGCAACAGAGAGCACTGATAACCGCTTTTGTCGTGTTACGGTTTCAAATACAATTAAGATATCGAATTCCTCTAAACTAATGTAGCATAGAGTAACTCGAGTCGTCTCCCAACGAATGTAGTTGGTGCAAGATAAATCTCAGGATCGTATCTTATTGCTTTTGGGTTTTGGATATGAAACTGAGTTTTGATTTGAATGTTAATACTACGAACAGGAATAGAAAAACAAGTATGAAATCTAGTTCTACCGAAGTGAAAGACAATGCAGGTAATAAATCTAACCTCACTAAACTATACTTGCAAGAGAATTAAAAGAAACATAAGGTAAAGAACTTAGGGAACTGAACATGAATGAAACCTAACCTAATTGCATCAAACTGAAGCCATTAATGAAGATCTACGATAAGAAAGCAATTAAACTAATGAAGCAATTACTGAAATTCCATCAACTGAACTATAAGCAATTAAACTAATGAAACATTGCAAGAATCTATGATAAGAGAAATTCAAACTAAAATCCAACTAATGAAAGGGGCATTTCATCAAACACATAGTAGACATGCTAAAAATTGATTCGAGTACGTGCCAATTGATAGGGGCAAGATCTATCCAATACAAACATTTTAACATTCAATCACAAACAACTCAATTAAGAACAATCAACCATCAAAACAATCTGTTGGCTGCTGAATTGCTCTGTGGGAATTGCTGTGAAAGATGGCTGTCGAATGCTGAAAGCTGAATGAAGAAGAACTGCTGATGCCGGAAGGAAGTGGAAATGAAGATCTGCTACCAAATGAATTGAGTTGTGCTGGAAAAATCTGCTAGCTGCCGGAATTGAGGAATTGATCTGCTGCCGGAATTTAGTGAAGATGAAACCGCAACTGAATTGAAGAACTGCTATCTGGAAAGTAAAGCTGCTGATGAATAAGAAGAAGAACTGCGGCCGGATCTACTTTGATGAAGAAAAACAAGGAAGAAACTGCATAAGGAACAACTGTGAAGAAACTACTGCGAGAAATAAAAATTTGCTGTAAATGAAAACAATGAAGAACTGCGGTAAAGAAACTGATCGCTGATGAAGGAAATCGTGGCGATGATGAACTCCGGCCGGCTAAGGTTGGAACCCCTAACCCTAGCTTGCGGTTGTGACATGGATGAAATGAAGAACACCAGCTAAGGTTCGGAACCCCTGAAACCTAGCTGTGGTCGTCGGCTGTGGTGATGGAGAGGAAGGCGGATGGAGTTGATCGGATCAAGTCGGGAACCCCTCAAACTCGGTTGATCGAAACTCCGGCGGTGAAGGTGGATGAATGAGTCGGGAACCCCTCAAACTCGGTTGATCGAAGCTCCGGCCGACTAGGGTTGGAACCCCTAACCCTAGTTGCGGCGACGATGAAGATGGAGGAGGAGAAGAATCGCCGCGAGCAGCCTGCGTGTGGAGTTGATGTCGTGCCCTAGCTCTGCGTGTGTCCCTTTTGTTTGGCTGCGCGTGGATTCAGTCCAGCTCGGGTTTGGCTCAGCGGTTCAGTCCAGTCAAGCCAAAGCAGTTGGGTTCAAACCAGCCAGTTGAGTCCAGCTTGGGTTCAATCTCAGCCCAGCTCAGCGATTTGATTCAGCCCTGAGTTCGGCTCAGCTTGAGTTTAGCTCAATAGCTGGGTTCAGTCACATTCAGTTCTTCAGCCCTGGTTCAGCTTGAGTTCAGCCAAGCAGTTGAGTTAGCTCATCAGTTAAGTTCAGCAATATGATGATGGAAACAATGGACGGCTGAGATCAATCTGACTTCATCCAACGGTCGGATCTCTTCAGATCTGAACCAAACTCCACAGATCTCAATCAATGGTCTTGATCTACCTGTTCTCATCTCAGATTAACCAGATCAGTGGTGGATGGTCCAGATCTTCCTTTTTCTTGAATGGATGGTCTAGAACATCTTGAGCTCGATCCAACGGTCGGATCTCTTCAGATCTGGCTGAAATTTTCAGATCTTGATCTCTGGTCATGATTGATTCTATCTTGGACTCGGATCGACCATAAGTTGACCGATGGCTCAGATCTAGCCGTTCTCTGGAATGGACGGCTCCTATTAATCCGATGCTTGATCCTTTTGATCTGGATCCAATCCTAACTCAAGTCTGACCCAATTTGATCTAGGTCCATGATCAATTGAAGCATACAAAATGATATTCAAATTTAGTGTCAAAAATATCCCAAATATACAAAGATTAGAATTAAATGCCAAAATGAAAGGAATACATGAAACCTAATAAAATTACAAACTTAAGCATATAAAATGTGGATCAAACATGGATTTTAGAGCCGAAAATAATCAACAAAATGATGGTTATCAACGGGTTTCTCCACCTTCGGAATGTCCGGAAAGGAGACCATTAGTGGACTCACGATTGAGTGCTTTGGCCTTGGACGTACTGACCCTGGGGGGTTGGGAACCAAGTAAAACCCGCGTGTTTCTGTATTGTTTTTGTCTTTCTTTTATTCCATTTTCCACTGCGTACTAACCTTGATAGAAAGGCATTAAACGAAGATTTTTGACGATTTTTTTTCGAGTCGATATTCACCCCCCCCTCTATCGACCGACACCGATCCTACATATCCGTCACTCAACTGATTACAAGAAGGCATATGCAGCCAAATCTGGAGTAGAAAGAAGGATCAGATCAAGGTTTCACCATATAAATTCATAGATTGAGTGAGGGGGAGGTGAAATTGTTAGGATGTATACTAAAAGTTTTGCTTTTGGTTAGGATACATGTTAAATGCCTCTCAAATGGATGAACAAAAGAACTAGGGGAAGTTGGGGATCACATACAAAAATCCAATTTTTGGAGCCTACAGGAGCGGTGTTGGCAGTGACAATGTAGTTAAAGATTCTATTATTTCAAAACATGAGCATTTAGATGCGTATATAATGCCCTCACTTGCACAAGATTCGCTTTTCAGTATAATTGATTTCTCTCCAACTGGTCATATGCTAGCTCCAAAAAAAAACTAAGGGTTTAGTTATTGGGACATTCTTGAAGAATAAAGATTTTGGAAAATGTAAATGATCATGCGTGTTGGGAAGTGGAAGTTCCAGCTGAGGTTGTTGGAGATGGAATCCTTCTTTGACATGCTCCACTATACAAATCGGGAGAAGTTTACTGATGGATCACACTGTGTACAGTGTGGATCTCAAGAGCATATTAGGGCGGATTGTCCATTGGAGCATTCGGTTTGCTACTATTGCAAGCGTCCAGGACACCTGAGCCGAGACTGGGCACTGAAGGCACAGAACGAGAAGACTGGAGCTGCTAGTCAGAGTGGACATTCTGGACGGTTAGGATCTCAGAGGGGAGGGCACAGGACACTGTCTTCTTTCCGTTAGCCACCGTTCGCCCCTCCAGCATGTGTCTATTTTATGCCGGGATATGGGGTCAACTATACCCCACCTATATCTCAGAGTTTAGAGGTAGGACCTCAACGACAGTCTATTCCTCAGCATCAGGCTTATTCAACATATCTGTCTACGATGTATCCACCTCAGTACCCGGATGGAGGATCAGCTTCGCAGGCTCAGCACCTTGTCGGAGGGCTAGCTCCGCAACCTCTGCCTCAGTTTCATGTTTCGTCTCAATAGTATTCGACGATGTCGCCACCACCGCCAGAGATGGGTCGAGTTTTTGCTGGCACCAGAGAGTAGACACCGCGGATCGACGAATCGACCTTTCGCGGTATGAGAGTCATATATGCATTTACAGCTAAATTAGTGATAGATATTGATAGTTCTTTTCATACTTACTTCGGATATACTTGGGTAGTATTCAGAGGGTACCTATGATTTGATCATGGAGTTTTTGGGAGTGTCCCTACCGGTTGTAGAGATACGGGTTATCAAATAGAGGTTAGGGGAGACCCCTGCGATACTTATTTGAGATATTCATTTCTAGAAAATTTGGTGAAGCATGGTTAGATTTCGTTCAACATTTATACTACCTATACGTGGTTAGTATCTGCAGTGGGTAATGAACGAAATTTGGGGACCAAATTTTTATTAGAGGGGGAGAATGTTAAATACGGTCAATTAAAAACCGGTAGAATAAAATTTTTCGAAAATTATATGGGCAGAGTTAGGGATTATAATAAAAGAGAGGGATTAAATGGTTAAAACATTAACCTTAAGGGTGGAATGTGAAATTGAGGAAATGTGAAGGGCTTTTTTGCAAAAAGGCCCCCCTTTGTATTAAAAGCTCTCGGCCGAACCCTAAACCCGCAGCCAACTCGATTCTTCTCCTCGCCCGAAGTCAAAGCCGCAGCCGCCCGACCTCTTCTTCTTCCTCCCCTTTTGCGCGTGCCCTAGCCACGGCCACACCCGATCTCTCCTTCCTCCCTAGCTCTCCACGCACACGACCATGCTTCTCCAGTCGAGCCATGGCGATCTAGGGTACAGTGGCGAATCGGGCAGGGATCTAAGGTTGCAACGGTAAGACTTCTTAGATTCGAATTATGCTTGAATGGTTGATGCTATTAGTATAGATCTAGATTTGTGTAATTCGAAACTGGTTTTAGTTTGGATTTCTGGTTGATACCGTGAGGTTGATTGCCGTGTGATGTCATTGTCGGATTTGGTTTTTGATTTGATTTGCTTGGTGTTTAATCGATCTGAAATAGGGGATAATCTAGAATGACTCTGTTCTTTGAGAGATGATCATTTTGAATGGGTAGATTGGATCTTGCACTCGGTTTTCATTTGGATTTCTGTTGGTTGTCATATGGAATATGTTCTTCTTAATCTTTGGTCAGATTGGTAGTCAAGGCGTCGATTAGGGTTGGTAAGCTGATGTTTGATTTGTTCCTTTTGTTGGCATAGGTTATTTGGATGCTTATGATCTGGGTTTTGTTACTGCTCGGTTTTGGTGAGAAGTGTACGGTGTTGGATCGATTTTTTTGATCAAGTTTTTCTATAGTAACATGGTTGGAGTAGCTACTGAACTTGGATTGTCTTAAATTCATGCTAGATCTTGGAGTTGTGTGGTTTTAGATGTGGATTTATGACTCTGTGTATGATGATGCTATGAGGACCCTAAGTATAGTTTTGTGATTAGGATTTGACCTCAATTATGTTAGGTTGTGTAGCTTAGTTATTTATTAATTTTATAATGAGTTATGTCCCTAATACAGGACATTGATTGGTTGCAGATATTATCCTGGACGAGGGCTCTTTTCTACTGACACGGACTTCGCAGTTGGAGGCGGGTACCCTTTGACTTATCTTTTAGATATTGTCATATTGCTATGCATGGTTTGTTATAAATAACAGTAAGATCGTATGCTATATCTGCCTTAGTATTCCTATATTTGATATCTGTTGCATATCTTTGAGGTTATATCTCTTTTAACTTCATACAGTCACAGTAGTGGTTATGCGTATATATATTTGGGCATAGATGTAGTGATATTCTCCCTTCACATTTGACATTGATAGATCATTGGTTATTTCGTTAGTTTACCTAGCAGGTTATTTGTATCCCATGATATAGGATCCAGACCTATACCTAGCGCCCTGAGGTGTTAGTT
The DNA here is from genome assembly GCA_024364735.1 of Boesenbergia rotunda. Taxonomy (NCBI): domain Eukaryota; kingdom Viridiplantae; phylum Streptophyta; class Magnoliopsida; order Zingiberales; family Zingiberaceae; genus Boesenbergia; species Boesenbergia rotunda. Next base: position 273,325 of record JAGFNQ010001410.1, on the reverse strand, counting down.
GAGGACTTGGTGGGTGTTATATGTGCTTGGGTCATGCACCATCCTTATATTATTGCATGCTGACGATCATCGACTCCTATGTAGTCTGAGCCCATCGTCAGTTACATGAGGATATGCACACACATCCACTCAGGGGTAGTGGCTACCGTAGAGTGTGTGCATTTGCCCTGTATTGCTCCGCACGGTCACTATTTGGAGGGTGATTCCGGTGCGTGGTAGCAGCCAGGGATCCCTTCTCATCCTGAGACACGAGAAGATGAGAGCTAGACTCCCCCATTGCTTGGGGTAGGAGAGAGACCTCCGCCAGCATCCTGTCCACTCGGTCACTCAGGAGCAGTGATAGCAGGGTGTGTACAGTTGTCATAGCCCTACCCACGCGGACGTTCATTTATGATAGGTGGAAGGTGCCTGACTGGCGTCAGGGGTGACACATGTCATTGCACCATGTGCATATTTTGCATCGTGCATTGTTTACTGCATTTGATTTCTACACTTGATTGACATGCATATACTGGAGACTTGTTTACCTTGGATTATATGTTGTACTTGTTCCATAGGGATTATATTTCACCCTCTGCGGGATAGATGGATTCTGGTATGTACTTTTATTCAGTGTCTTTAGCATATACCCTTGTCCATTATTCATATGAGACTGTATCAGCATATATCCTTATCGTTATTATAACGTACTATGCATATCTGCTGGGTATTCGCTGAGTTTATGGACTCACACCGTTGCCATACATTTTTTATTTCAGGTTGATATCTGCCAGGAGGGTCCGAGTCGCCAGTCCCGTGCTTGTGATTTCACCTGATCTGGTTTTAATATGTTACTTTATGTCTTTGGACCATGTTATGCTTTATTTTGTTGTTTTGGATTATCGTGGACATGTAGCTTGTGACTTGTTTTATGGGATTGTACTTTTAAGTCCATTGTTGGACTATGTGTGTGGTTTTTGCTGCGTTCCTGCCCCCTGGCAGCTCAGGTAAGTTTGGGTTTTGGTTTTATTTGCATATTGCCATATAGATTGTTATTCTGTTTGGATTTGAGGCCTGAGGCCCATATAAACTGCATGATATTGTTATTTTTGTGTTATGTATGTGTAAATTGTCTGCCGGACAGGGGAGGTGCTGTCCGATTTTTTATTGGATCACTCGGTCACACAGATGGGATGTGTTGACGGCTTGACTGGCGTCAGGGGTGACACATGTCATTGCATCATGTGCATACGTATTTCTTTTATGCATTTGCTTGTGTTTGATGCACTTATATGAGCTATGGTTGTTGCACATGATTGACATGCATGTATTTCCTGGTTCTATTGTTATTGCGTTGTTTTACACCTATTTAATGGTTATTCGGTTTTTATAACCTGTTGTTCTATACCTGCTTAGTCGTTATTCGGACTTTATACCATGTCGATTTACATATGTTATGCATGATTAGGTTTCTATATTTCCTTATGGACTGTACCCTGTTGGATTCTCTACTTGGTTATCTTGTATTATGTCATGCTTATTGTCTACTCATATACCCGCAGAGTCCACCCGGACTCACCACCCCTACTTCCCTTTTTGTTGTTTCAGATAGCAGGTAGAAGTATTTCTTGGAGCCAGGAGAGGATCCAGTTGCCGGTCCCCAGTGTCGAGTTGAGTTATTTTTTTCGATATTCGGTTTAGTTGTTTGTTTTCAGTACTTGTAACTGCATTTTATTCGTATTTGGGTTTTGTCGATATCAGAGACTTTTGTGTTCTCTTTGGGATTGTAGTTCTTTTCTGTTTAAGGTGGCTGAGCCACCCATTATTTTTTTTATTCTAATATAAGATGCGTGGTTGTGATTGTTTCCTATATTTTGTGATACTAGCCGCCTGTGGCTAAGTTATATGTTGAGATATATGTATTATTGCCCCATATTGTCCGCCGTGCAGGGGAGATGCTGCCCGATGTTCGAGGAAGCATGTGCCTCTGGGGGCGTGACAATACATCTGTATTTTAAAGAGAATCAGAAAATCACACAGTGCATGTTTATATTAGTATGTGCACAAACTGTTTGATGCTTGGCATTGTAGATAACATGGTGCGTGGTATCGCACAGAAGATCATGTTATCAGGTTCCTTGCCGAACCAGAAGAAGGAGGCTCACAACCGAGATGGAGTTGGACAAACCATCGGGATGGTTGTAGTGTAATTAGGTGTGGTTTATCTTAACCATAGAATTACACTAGTGTATTTTGTGTACATTGAGTAGGACCAAAAGAGAGGTCGTCCAATTTTTGTCCTGACTTTATAAATTGGATTAGACCTCGGATAATATTATGGAGTACGATCTCTTAATCCTGAAATAATGACGGGCATATATTGTTAATTATTATCTCTTTGATTTACCAATGGACGAGATCTATTCTGTTAGATCGATAGACTCGGTAAGTTGGGAGATATGTTGTGCCGTTGATTATTGAAGGAATCCGTGTCCTGGTAAGTTGGGATGATGATGCCCCCTTGGTGAGCTCAAAAATGTCGTCATGTCAAGTCTTGCAAGTGGACTATGGTCCGGCATGATGAAAAGGTTGAGTGGTACTAATCAAGGATAAAGAAGATAATTAATTTAATTATCAGTAAATTAAATTAATTATCGGGCATTCAATATCTTAAACACGGGGAGATGGACGACTCGTAATAGGTGGAGCCCATATGAAAATATGGGGGTTGGTGAGGAAGTACAATGGGATCCTTTAGTGGAATGGATCACTATTAATGGATCGGGTTTGGATCCATTAGCGGGCCAAGAACCAATTCCTCCTCATGGTCACTATCTTAGCCCAATAAACATCCCATAGGAGTCATGATACAAGGTTGATTAATTAAGGAATTAATCTCGGATTAATTAAGTTATTGATCTCGGATTAATTAAGGAATTAATCTCAGAGTAATTAAGGAATTAATCTCGAATTAATTAAGTTATTAATCTCTGATTAATTAAGGAATTATTCTCTAATAAATTTTGGAATCAATCCATAATTAATTGGAAAAATTTTCCAATTAATCCCATATATATATATAACCTCCCTCTCTCTCTCCCCCCCCCCCCCCCCATCTCTCTTCTCTCCAACCCTAGGGCGCCGGCGGTAGTAGGGAAGAAGAGGACCACCTCTTCTTCTTTTCTTGTTTTCTTCCCATCCTCAAGGACGCGTTCGATCACAGGGCAAGGGAGGAGTTGCCTCTGACCCTTGGTGGCGCGCGGCAAGGAGGAAGGAGGGAGAACTCGGCAGCGCAAGGTGTGGAGGTCGGCGCCGGCCGTGGAGGAGAAGAGAAGCTTCTTTTCTTCTTCTTCCACCCTCTACTTCTACATCCTCTGTTGTGACCTTCACAGGACAAGGAGAAGCTCTATTCTTCTTTGTGGCTCGCGGTAGTGGAGGAGGAAGGAGGGTGGCGCGCCGGCGAGGTTGGCTTCCCCTTGGTGTTTGTCACCGGAAAAAGGGAGGGCCCGGTGGAAGTTCATCCTCCTTGTGAGCTCTTGGCCGTGAGATAGGAGGTGTACAAAGAGGTTAGCGTGGGCTGCGGTGAAGAAGAGGAGTTGCTCCTCTTGGCTTCATCAACTCCACCTTGAAGGACCGCCGGCGGTGAGCCAAACTCTAACACTAGGGTTTGGTGTTGGCGCAAGCAAAGGAAGGAGAAAGGAGGATTGATCCAGTGCCTTGGTTGTTGGGATATACCGGCACCAAAATACAAAACGCAGCGAAAACAAGATCCCTCGAGCGATCCATGCGAAAGAAAACTCGTACGAAGTTCATCTATCTAATAGATCTATCTACAGTGTATACCTTTGGAGCGTGCCCTTTACTTATCCCGCTCGTCCAAGATGTGCTGGATCGCTTGCACGTTCAAGTGTCCGTGCCTCTATTCGTATCCACACGGACACAATCTCTCAACTTCGGGAAAACTACCTTAGTTGTGCTAGCAACTTGAGGTAGTTCACAAGACCACCAAGAACCCAAAAGAGGGTTTCGTCCAAGAGGGAGAGGAGGAAGAAGAGAGGAAGGAAAGAAGGGAAAAACAGACACTTATCATTCAAAATGACTAGACCCCCTTTTTATATTCATCCCATGAATATGAAGAGTCTTTTGTCTTTTTGACTTCCCTTCATTAAAGCTAATAAAGAGCACATCTTTTCATGTGACTCTTCACCTTCTCTTCATCCAATGAAGAGAGACTTTTTTCTTTCCTTCATTAAACACTTTAATGAACTTCCCTTGCAATTCCGACCGGGCCTCTCGGGCTTCCGACTCGGTCTCCTGACCAAGTCTCCCGAGCAAGTCTCCGAGCTCCCGACCAAGTTTGCCGAGCAAGTCACCGAGCTCCCGACCCAGTCTGCCGAGCTCCTAGCCCAGTCTGCCGAGTGCCGAGCTCCCGACCCAGTCTGCCGAGATCCTAGCCCAGTCTGTCGAGTGCTGAGCTCCCGACCCGAGTTCCCAACTCGAGCTCCCGATCAGATCTCCCGAATTCCCAACTCGAGCTCCCGATCAGATCTCCCGAGTTCCCAACTCGAGCTTAGATCTCCCGAGTTCCCAACTCGGGCTCCCAAACTCCCGAAGCATCATGTCCTTAGTGTGTGACCCAATAGGTTCTCGTGACGTTGGCAATGCGCCTAAACGCTTTAGACACATAAGCAATGAGTAGCATCTAGCAATGCATCATTGCTACCCAAGTAACAAGAAAAGTCCAGATCCGACTAAATCTCCGTGACTATGATAGTGTATGACCTTGTCTTTCTATCCTTGATATCTAGATTGACCAATGAGGCATAGACCATGTCATTCTCGATCAATCTTTGTGTTTCTTGATCCCCGAGTAGACTCACTCAAACAAATGAGCTCAATATCTCATATTGACTCATTTGAGCATGATCATGTGTTTTAGTAGTCCTACTCGATCAAGGGGCCTACAGATATCACTCCTGTCATATGGGAGGGATAGATCCCGTCTACATCACTCACATCCCTCCACATAATTCATTACATATCCAGTGATCGCCTTTATAGTCCACCCTGTTACGGGTGACGTTTGACGATACCAAAGTACATAACTCCTTATGTAGGGAACCGTAGTGACTTCAGGTCAAAGGACTATTCATACTAATAGTCATATGAGAAAGTTTATGACACTCATATGACAATCTATGAAACTTTCTCATGGCAGGTCAATTCAGTACACATTTTCCAATGTATACCCATGTGTCAATTTGATATTACATATCCATGACTTGTGAGCTCAAGTCATCAGTTGACCTACATGGTAGTCTCCATGCATTAATATTGTCCTTGAATATCAATGCTTGACTAGGAATAGTTTAGTGTAGTGTTCTCTATATCATCTCACTATCGATTCAACCAATCGATATAATGTAGATAAGAATTTACTATACAAGGACATTATTATACTTAGTTATTTGGCACAAATATAAAGTAATTATAATAACCAAACATGCCTTTATTAATGATAGAATATGATACAAAATGTCCCTAGTCAATCATCACATAATTGGCTCTAGGGCTCCTACTAACATTGGTGACTTCGTGACTTGGTAGATCGTCGCCCACACGACGTCCAAGAGGGGAGGGTCATAAGGTAGAAGACTGCGAGGTAAATGGCGAGGTATAATTCTCCCGAGCTCTAGTTTTACTATGTTATGTTTTAATTGTGCCATAATACTTTGCTTCATCATTTCATGCATGTTAATTAGTTATTTTAATTTGTTATCATAGATAATAATTGATTAACTGGACCCCGAAGATAAACACAAAAATCGGCCATCCAAATCGTTGTCTTTTCCGCGATTAATTAATCTGAAAAGTTACAAGGCCTTAACCTCAGTTTCGGCTAAGTTGTAACTTGGATTAATTAACACGACGACGAGTCGGTCGTTAGAGGGACGACTCTCTATTCGGATTAAATTTTTAATCTATAGCCATAGAGAGGTCTCTCAGATATGACCCCGTGGTTGTCTTGGAAACTGCCAAGCCATACCAACAGAAATCCCTTTTTTCATAACATTACTAGGGGGAATCGATCGACGTCAAATGGAGTAGAGAGGGATTGGAAAAAGGCAGAGTTTGGCAAAAGGCAGAGCTCGTCAAACAGCTATAAGATTTGGAGGCAGTTTCGGATGTATGCTTCTTAGGGTTAAGATTTTTCATTTATTTATTTATTATGATAACTAATGAAAATCGGACACGTGCCTCAATTTTTTAGCACGAGTTTTAGAGCAAGAAAATCACATTGGTTAGAATTTCATTTATAACGGTTTAAAATCGTTGTCTTATTATCACAATGACAATGGTTTATGCATTGTTATCCTAGATATTGTAAAAATATTCTCGTTAATAACAATTTATTTAATCATTGTCTCAACTTGTATGAAGATAAAAAAAAACTTTGAAAGATAACAGTTTAGAAAATCGTTATGAAATACATTGTTGATTAAAAAAATCATTATGCTAATGATAACGGATAATGTAAAATCGTTATCTTTGGTGCTATATTTTTGCTACTAGATAACGATTTTGTCAAAAATTATTATCTTTTACCAAATTAACAATGATTTAACCAAAAACTGTTGTCTTTGTGGTGTTGTCAAAGACTATTTTAGTTCTAGTGTATATTCTGTTGATGCAGTCTGGCTCTGATTGTTATTTTGGTGTTGACACCGATTTTAGTTTAGGTTGATTATGATTCTGATTATGATGATGGTTAAGTCCTGATCAGTGATTAGGCACGGGTTGATTGAAATCCTAACCAGGAGGGTTAGGTGTTGGAAATCTCGGTGAGTGAAGCCGGGTCCTGGTGAGTGAAGCCAGGTATTGGAAATCCCGGTGAGTGAAGCCGGGTCCTGGTGAGTGAAGCTAGGTGTTGGAAATCCTAGTGAGTGAAGCCGGGTCCTGGTGAGTGAAGCCAGGTGTTGGAAATCCCGGTGAGTGAAGCGGGGTCCTGGTGAGTGAAGCCATGTGTTAGAAATCCCGGTGAGTGAAGCCGGGTCCTGGTGAGTGAAGCCAGGTGTTGAAAAGTCCTAATTCGGAAGAGGTGGGTGAAAAGTCCTAGCTTGGAGGGCTAGGTGAAAAGTCCTAGCTTGGAGGGCTAGGTGAAAAGTCCTAACTTGGAGGGTTAGGTGAAAAGTCCCATCTTGGAGAGTTAGGTGAAAAAGTCCTGGCTTGGAGGGTCAGGTGCATAGCTTGGAGGGCTAGGTTGGATGAAGGTCTAACTCGGAGGGGTTGGGTGAAAAGTCCTAGCTTGGAGGGCTAGGTGAAAAGTCCTAGCTTGGAGGGCTAGGTGAAAAGTCCTAACTTGGAGGGTTAGGTACAAATTCCCAACTTGGAGAGTTAGATTGAAAAATCCTTAGCTTGGAGGGCTAAGGTGAATGAAATCTTAGCTTGGAAGGCTAGGTTTGCGTCCCTGGATCGGTCTGGTGACCGATCAGGGACATTGGCACGCTGCTCCTTCGTGGATCGGTCTGGTGACCGATCCAGCGATGTCTGATCGGATTGGTGACCGATCAGGGAGCGCACAGTGAGGTTGGGAACCTACTGTGTGGCTCCTGATCGGTCCGGTGACCGATCAAGGAGCAGGCTGCTTCCTCGCTGCCTTGCTCCTGATCGGTCTGGTGACCGATCAGGGAGCGGGAAGTGAGTGAGTTCCCTTGCTGATCAAAGTCCTGGATCGGTCTGGTGACCGATCAGGGATCTTGGATCTGATTAAAAAATCACTGTTCATATGCCCTGATCGGTCTGGGCGACCGATCAGGCTTCACTCTGATCGGTCTGGTGACCGATCAGGCTCCTCCCTGATCGGTCTGGGAACCGATCAGGAGCAGAACTTTAATTCAAATATGTTGTCAGAAGTCTGTTTTCACTGCCGATTCTCTGCTACTTACTGATTTCTTTTTGATATGCATTGCTAAGCCTCTGTTGGAGTGTGCAGGTGATTCAAACACTCAAGGAGGGTCAATGGGAGGCTTTCCTTGGAGCAGGTTTGGATCTATTGTGTTTTCAGGTCTCAATGGCGTCTGGCGCAACTGGCAACTGACGAAGGCGCGGTTGGCAACTGACGGAGGCTCAGCTGGAGGAGTGTCCAGTGGACTGAGTGCTCAGAGAGGTCAGTGGGTCAGGGTGTGAGTTAGTGGTGCTGATGGAGCTGGCAACGTTGAGCAGGAGCTTAAGAGACAAAGTTGGATGCAGAGGAGCGGAGGCGAACAAGACAGAAACTTGGGAAGTTTGGCTGGGCTGTGTTCGTGCTCTCTGTGGCTTTGTGCTTGAGCGATCTTATTACATCTTTGTGAGCTTGTCTTCTCGAGTGTCTCTGTGCTTAACTTGTATCTTCTTAAGATCACTTGTGGAGAGGTTTCTCCACCGAGAAGGAGGCTGCTACTATCCGGAGTTCACCGGGGCTTGATCTGCCGACGATCAAGGGATCGCCCACCTTACGGGCACGCCAAGGAGTAGGGGCAAGTTATCCCCGAACCTTGTAAACGACCATTGTTAGCGTATTGGTTTGTATTCTTCCTTCCCTGCATTTCTGTTTCTGCTGTTATATTTGTATTGCTTCCGCTGTGGCTAACTAAGTGCAGAGAAATTTGAAAACGACTAAGTCTTGAGGGTCAGGCTATATTCACCCCCCCTCTATAGCCATCTCGTTTCCAACATATTCTAGATGTTGAAAACCCAATTTATAATATAAATACAAAATAGTTAAGATCCAATAATTTAAACCAAATATATCTCTGACACTGTTGCTTTGGTTATATAAATGAAAGACACATATCAAAATTTCATAAGAATAAAATTTTGAACTAATTTAATTTTAAATTATATGAGATATGCGAATCTTGTTTATTAGACAAAATGAGTAAAACTCCTTTTAGTAAACCAAGCAAACGAGCTAATGAATTATTAGGACTTATACATAATTATGTATGCGTCACTTTCAATATAATAGCTAGAGGAAGCTATTAGTATTTCATTACTTTTATTATCGATTTTAATAGACATTACTATGTGTATTTAATGAAATACTAAGTCAAAATTCTCTGAAAAGTTCAAAAAAAAATCAAGAAAAAGTACAAAACGAACTTGGAAAAGATATCAAGATACTTCAACCAAATTGAGGTGGTGAATACCTAAACCAAGAATTTCGTGATCATTTAGTGGAGTTGAGGATTATATTCTAACTCACTCCACCTGGAACATCACAATGAAATAGTGTATCGAAAGGAGGAATCATACTTTGTTGGAAATTGTATGATCAATGATGAGTCATGCAGATCTTTCTTCTTCTTTCTAAGCTAGAGACTGTTGCTTTCATAATTAACCGTGTTCTATCTAGAACAATTACAAAGATATCATATGAGATATGAACTATGAAGAGTCTCAAAAGATCTTTTATGAAGATTTGGGATTGAGGCTTACGTTTGACGTCAAGTCTTAGAGAAACTATGACCCAAATCCGATAAGTATACTTTGTAGAATAACCTAAAGAATAAAGGGATATTACTTTTATAATCCTACATAAAACAATGTGTTTGTTGCCAAGATATTATTTTCTAGAAAGAGAATATATTTCTAGAGGAACTAGTGGGAGAAAAATAGGCCATGTCGTGGAAGTTGCTACCCCTGTTATTGTTGAGGCACAATCATGACCTTCGGCCGTGCCCTACCTTCATTTAATCTCCTAAATCCTAAATTCTAAAAAAAAAAAGAGTAAAACTAAGTGCTCATGGGGTATATATATATATATATATATATATATATATATATATATATATATATATATATATATAAGAGCAATGATACGCAATATGAATTTGTAGCATGAAACCCAACACGAATGATGTGACATTTTTTATATACGCATCCGATTGTCACTTGGACACCAACGACGGTCTCCGACCGCCGCCCTGAATCAAACTATATCTTGGGAGGGTATAATCCGTTGGGGATGACTATAATTAAAATGTCACATCATTTATGTTGGATTTAATGCTATAAATTTATGCTATATTAGAGATCTTTATTAACTCAATCAGGGCCCGAAAGAAGGCCGTGGTCTCACTTGGGCCGGCCCAACGATATTTTTCTATTAAATCTCTGTACACGCTCCTGCAATTGCTCGCCGTTCGGGATTCGCGGTAGCGGCGACAGCCTGTGGAGCAGCAGCACGCACGCGTAGTACTGCGCCTGTCCCATGGCCGCCGCAGCAGCAGCGAGGAGCCCTGGTTCTCCTGCGGCATTCTCTGCTGGATCCCTCAGTCCTACTCTCAAGAGGGTCGGCACCCACAACGGTAGCTTCCACTGCGATGAGGCCCTGGGATGCTTCATCATCCGCCTCACCGACAAGTTCTCTGGTGCCGAGATTGTACGAACCCGAGATCCCCAGGTACACAATTTCTTTCCTTTACTAATCTCCTTAATTTGGAAAAAATGAACAGTTTGTTTCCTCTTGAATGTTTTAGCGAGAAAGGTTGCATTTTTCTTATCCTTTTTAACCACTGCCACCGGGCTGATTACTTACGCAAGAGAAGAGTGTCAAAATAAAAGCACTGAAATGGTAAAGAAAGTCTATCTTGTGCGTAGGGCATGATATGATGCATCTTTACATTATCATTAAACGTTTTTTCCAGTGACTTAGTTCATGTTTTTCACTAGAACTGATAACATGGACAACACTTGCATGGTATTACGGTTATATTGTTATTCCTGGTATGGTTCTGGACCTAGATATTGCTACAGTTAAAAATCAAAGAGATTAGCAACATGATATATATGTATATTTTGTTTCGTAAGTTCTAGATTTTTTTTTTGGTTATGTTGTTGAACGTTTACATTTACACACTGTGATCTTCTAAAAATTCGAATAAATTGGAAACTAGTTGTCAGTTTAATGTACAATAATGAATAAAAAGGTAGTTCATTCTAATAATAAGTTAATATAAAAGCCATAACCTATAGATGTGCGTGGATGTCAGACTCATAAGTTGTATCTATAGATCCTCTTCTTTTTGTGAACACATCTCAGTTCAGGATCAAAATTCTTTTGAAAACTTGCATCAAATGGGAATTAATTTTTGGAAGGACAATCTCAAAGCACTTTGATTCTATGAGATTTAAGGTCTTATGCAATTTTGCATCCCTTAATTCGGAATGAACAATGAGATTGAAGTAGTGCCATTTATTAATGAAGAAGATATAAGCTATACAATCTAATTATTTATTTGTCAATTGAATTTCATTAAAGGTATGGAGAATTTTCTTTTCTGTCTTTATGATAGAATAATTCTCCTTGCATAAAAATGAGTTAAAGTGAGTATACTTTTAATAAGATAAAATTTCAGTTCATGAGATCAATTTTCTGTCTAAGATGGTGGATAATTGTTGCTGGAATACCAGCTTGTTGAGGGATATATTGGTACAGGGTATACGTTGTTCATTTGTGTGATTTTTCTCTTCTCCTCCTCCTCAATGACGAGAAATAAGGATTATAATGATCCATTGAATGTAACTGTTAGCAATTAGATTTGTGATTCCTGAAAGATCATCTGATCCTTGGTGCTTTGGGTTTGATCATATGATACAGATCAATATTTCCTTTTTTATACATTGTATGATCTAAATGACAGTTTTACTATTCAATAAAATTTTGTTCACGTGAGTTTATAGAAACATTTATAGTTGTTCATTTCTGATTATGCTATTTCTTAATAACAGTTGCGGATAAGATATATTGCTAAGCAAATGTGATTTTCTAAGGCTTATGGTCTACTGATAGTAAAGTCTTTCATATTTTCTGAAAAATTGGAGCCTACCACAAAGAAGTAAAAGAAAACAATAAAAATTAAACTTCAGGAGAGTTGGTAATTTGTTCACTATGGTGCTTTAGTTGGTTATTCTAATTTCTTTGCCCACCACACGTATGAAAATCTATAAAATTGACATTGTTATTTCATAGATTTTGTATTGACAAATACTAATTTACTAATTTTCTTTTGAACTCGTTGCACATGTATGTTCAAATTATCTACCTGGTTTGCACTAATGACTATGACAACTAAATGCAAAATCCAAACTAAATGGCACCCACATGCTTACTTTTTTAATTCTACAACTATGTGCTGCTTCATTTGCTACTTAAGTCCTGCTTGTTAACTTTGTAAACTAATTGATTTTTTTAATGACAATTTTTTTTTTTTTTCAAAAATCAATGTGCAGCACCTTGAAACCCTTGATGCAGTGCTTGATGTTGGCGGTGTATATGATCCCATTCGAGACCGTTATGATCATCACCAAAAAGGATTTCAGGAAATTTTTGGCTACGGGTTCAACACCAAACTTAGTAGCGCTGGGCTTGTCTATAAGGTATTAATTTTTCTGGCATTGATTTAAATCTTCATGTAATATTTTTTATTTTGCAGATTTGGTACTTATCCTTTATTATTCTTTTAGAGAAAAATTCTGTTTTCAGGTTTTTAGCCATGTTTCAGCACCTTTATCATGGGTTATATAGTCAATTCTGCCACATTTTAGTATATATTTAGCTACTGTGTCATGTTATGATTAGCACTAGAAAATACTTTGTTTATGCATCAGAAATTTTCAGACAATATCTTTACATGTGTTTTGATTTGGCATTTATGGGCTTAGCAAGAGTGGAAAACCATCTTTTCTGATTTTAGTTTAGAGATGGCCAATATATTGTGTTACTTGTGTTAAGTGGTTCTGGAAATCCGAAGGAAATTACATCATTAAACATGCTCATGCAGAAGGAAACATGCAAAAATCACTGGCATAGTCTTACTTCAATAGTTTCCTTGCCTTGGTTTAATAGGCTAGTTGTATCCCAATGGACAAGTTGAGGATCTAATTGCTCAATTAAAACACTGGAAATGATTGTTGCTGCTCAGAGTTTTCTTTAAGCTAGGGTTATTCTACTCTTTTTAGATCAATTATAGTGAAAAAAGGTCAGTGACTGATAGTGAAGTAATACCACGAGGGTGAAGATGAAAAGAACTAAACTTCTATTCATGTACAAATGTTGGTTGTTGCATAAGTATCAACTGTAATTTGGAGTGATATTCTCAGTTTGATCCATCAGTGTTCTTTGAGGGAATATACTGACACTTCTTTGTACTGCAAATTGAATAGCAAATAACATTCCATCTTCATCTAATTATTTGCTTCAACAGTTTTCTAAAGTAAAATTTACCAATCTCATACCCCGTTGCAGCATTATGGAAAGGAGATAATTGCTAAGGAGCTTCAGCTTGATGAGGGACATATAAATGTACAACGACTATACCTTGCTGTTTACAAAAGCTTTATTGAGGTGAAGTTTCCCTATTTCTTATTTTGTCCCTTTTGCTCGTCAATTTTGAGATTAACTTTACCGCTAGGAGATGTGGTTGATTTGTTTTATTTTGCATAATATTCTCAGTCATGTTTCTGTTTCAGCAAAAAAAACTAGGCATGGTTGACATTTTAAGGTACTATATCAGTATATTTTACTGGACACTTTAGATTTTCATTTGTGTATAGGCATTTGGTTTCCCTTTAGTTCTGCCAGAATTTTACTTTAATGCTTGTTCTGATCTTGCTCAGTGGGGAAAAAATCTTTTATAAGGGGATGCTTGTTTCAACAGAATCCATTTTCCTCATGTCTTCTGGCTGAAATAGAGTGGTTTTCACAAATTCCAATGAAATTCCTCTTTACTCTTCAATAGCTGCACGAGCAAGTTTAGGCAAAGGTGAGGATGGGGACTAGCTATTGAGGACTAGTGATGAGGGCTAGAGTGGCAGAGGAGGTGAATACTTCCTTGACCTCAAAATAGTAGATGTGCTCTCGCGTGTTCTTGTAGATATGAACACACAAAACACAATGCTAACATAAAAGATCTTACATAGTTCGAAACCTCCGGTTCCTAATCTACTGCCTATAAACTTCTAAGGTGAGTCATTTGTTGGAAACCCATATCTTTCTTCTTATTAGAGGTGGAAAAACATTGTACAAAATTATTTTTTTACAATAAAGATCAATATAAGGAAACTAACAGCTGTATAAAAAAAGTAATAGTTTAAAGTTATGAATTTTAAGTTATAAACATGAAGACTATAAAAGAATAGTAAAATGCAAAGTGGAGTTGTGGAAATGCTTCAGAATGATATTTTGATTTTTGATAGATGATGGTCAAGCTCCTCTTGCCCTTGTATGTATAGTTTTCAAATTGAGTTTAGATAAGTTTCATCCATATATTTTGTTTACTTCTAGTTGATTCAAATTTTTGCTAGTCGACTCAACACCATTCCGATTGACTCAAATATGTTCTAGTCGAGTCAACTATTCTAGTCAACTCAACTGGATTGTTAAGATTTACTTGAACTATCTAATTTTCAAATTCAAACAGTGGATCTATTGATTGCTAATCGACTTAACCCTTTTTAGTTAACTTGTGCAAAGCATCTTAAGTTCACTACTCCATTGCCTTGTGCTAAGTCGGCTGCATTTAATCTTTAGTTGACTAAATCTTTGAGTTCATGCTTAGTTAGAAATGTATCAAGAGCCCCAAGATTATAAGTTCGCTCGTAACTCTCACATATCACCAAGATACCTTCAAGGCGTTGCCATTTTACGTTGTTTAAGAGGACACCTCTTATTAGATCCTTAGGTGCATTAAGGCCTTGGCAAATTCCGCATTCCATCCTTTGCTATTCACCTGCGTAGTACACCTCTTGCGACTACTATCAAAGCTATTGAATTAACTTTATGCTTTTCGTCTTACGTTGATCTCTAGTAGTTGATTGGATCGAGTGATTCTATCAAAGCTAATTCCACATTCCGTCCTTTATGCTTCTCGACTCAGGCTGATCAACAAGTGAATTGAGTGATTCTATTTTGTGACTGAGTTGCTTTAGTAGTTGATTGGATTAGATTCATTCGACTGGGCATTTGATTGGCTTTCTAGAAAATGTGACCATCAATTGCTTATATGATATAGTGGTTCACTTGAAAATAGATTGTGTTGCAGTAGGTTGACCATCAACAAAATTGTCAATTGGTTATGCCGTCAGTTGGCTTAACTTGTGTTGGAAAATACATTTCAATCTGAAGCAAAGCTACTTGGTAGGCTATAATATGCACTAATGGAGCTCATCAAGATTACCGAAGTCCTTATTCTTAGCATCCTAATCTGAACTCTTTGTGCTTAACTTTCACTTTATAAGAAGATTATAAGAAGTTCTCTGCTCTAAAGATTTGAGAAGAAG
>JAGFNQ010001410.1:159102-250345 GCA_024364735.1 Boesenbergia rotunda | reverse complement strand
TCAATCTCTCCATCGTTTTAACACAAAATGATCCTAAATAATTAAAGCTCTCACTTCTAGACAATTTGTCATCTCCTATTTTAACAATTATCTCATTATGTCTAATATTGTTAAACTTAAATTTCATATATTCTGTCTTTACTTTACTAAACTTAAAACCTTTCGCTTCTAATGTTTCCCGTTAAGATTCTAGTTTAGCATTTACTCCTTCATGTGTCTCGTTTATTAAAATAATATTATCTACAAATAACATACAATATGAATGTGTTTAGTGAGTTCGTCAATGATTAGTGTAAAAAGATAGAGACTTAGAGTTGATCATTGATATAACGCTATCGTTATTGGAAATACTTTAGTTAATCCGTCTAAAATATGCACTCTAATCATTAAATCCTCATATATATTCTTGATTAGTTCAATATATGTTACACTAACACCTCTGTTTTCTAGAATTCTCCGTATAATTTCTTTTAGGACCCTATCGTAAGCTTTTTCTAAGTTAATGAATACCATATGTAGATCTTGCTTTTACTCCCGATATTTTTCAATTAGTTATTTGAGAAGATGTATAACTTTTATTGTTGACCTTTTAGGCATATACCCAAATTGATTTTGTCACTATGGTCTCCTTAATCTTTGTTCTATTACTCTTTGCTAAAGTTTCATGGTATGACTCATTAATTTAATATCCCTATAATTTGTATAATTTTGTATGTCTCTTTTGTTCTTATATAAGAGAACTAGATTACTTATCCTCGATTGATTAGACATTTTTTTCGTTTTCAATATCATATTAAATAATTTTGTAAGTCATTCAATAACTTGTTTTCCTAAGTACTTCTATTGAAATATCATCTGGTCTCACGAATTTCTTAGTCTATTTCTTGTTTATTGTATATATTTTTAAAATTTTTTCATTCTTATAAATATATAATTCCTTATATGCTATTCGTTTTTCCTGTAGTTTCTCATTCGACCATCAAGATTCTTTATTTGGTAGTGCATGCCCTTTTGACTGACCGAGTACACTCTTGCTATTATTTTTCAACTTTGAAATCATCTTATCCATATCGAATTAGAGTCATCATATATTTTACCTAATGCTTATACTCCCTATCTTTTTCTTTAAATATGTTTTGCTTCCCATGATGGGGAGTCTTGGCGGCAATGGTAAAGTTGCCGTCTTGTAATGAAAAGGTCACGGGTTTGAATCCTAGAAACAACCTCTTACAAAGTAGGGTAAGACTGCGTATAATAGACCCTTCCCTGGGACACCGCATCGCGGGAGCTTCATGTACCAGGTTGCCTTATTTATTTATGTTTTGCTTCCCATCCTTTAAACTTCCACCACTTAATTTTAAGAGTCGTATATATTTTCCTTCTATTGATACTATGAGTAAGGCGTATATCCAATACTACTAACCTATGTTGGGTAGTTAAGTTTTCTCCAAGACTGACCTTACAATTTTACAAATCTTTTCTATCCCTCTTCCTAACTATAAAAAGTCAATTTGCATTTTATTAGTCCACTTTTGAATGTGACTAAGTTTTCTTTTTTTTTTCCTTAATAAACGTATTAGCTAGTATAAGGTCATATACTATCGCAAAATCTAATATAGTTTTCCCTTTTTCATTTTTTGTTCCAAACTTATAACCCCCATGTACTTTCTCATATTCCTCATTTTTCACTCCGATATATTCATTTAGATCATCTCCACTTAAATCATTTCATTTGGTAGAATATTTTGTAATACCTTATCTATGTCGTCCTAAAATTTTGATTTGATTTCTTCATCTAATCTTACTTGACGTGCATATTACTAATTACGTTCACAACTTCTTTTGCCATTACTATCTTAAGAGCGATAATTCTATCCCCTTTTCTAACTTCTCCAACAACTTCATCTTGTAAAGAACTATCTACAAAAATACCCATTCAATTTCTTGTTTTACTCTTTCCTATGTACCATAACTTAAAACTTGAGTTCTTTATTATTTTTGCCTTTTTGCCTATTTATTTTGTCTCTTGTACACACAAAATACTAACTCTTCACTTAATCTATCTACTATCTCCATTACTTTACCAGTGAGGGTTTCTATGTTCCATGTTCTAAATCTTAGACTATTAATCTTCCTATAATGTTTTTTCTTATCCCACCTATGGTGTGAGAACTCTTGCCTATTTAATACTACAGTCAAGTTCTCATGGAGATGTAGCGGTCCTTGCCGAAACGTTACAGTCGGACCTTACAACGTGAACTTTTACATATTTAGGACTATACCCGAGTTTTAGAGATTTAGCAATCTTTGTCGAGAAGTTATATTCAGACCTTGTAATGTGTTCCTTCCGGAGAACAATCTAGTATTAGCACAATAATTTAATGGATTTATTCATTGAACATTTGCCATAATTTAACATTGGTTAGCGACCTAACACAATCATCTTCCTTTATCCGGGCTTGGGATCATTGGTCACAAGCGGAGTTCTTTAAGGAATCAATCATGGGGGAAAAAAATGCTAAAATCTGTACAACAGCGTTGGTGTTGACTAAGTTGTCCATCCTCAAATCAAGGTTGTATTTACCCAACACACCATCAAACACATAGGTGGGGCTTGAAAGTCTATTAGTACAGATAACACAACCTCAATGTTAAAATTGGACTAATATTTACTTTTATAGACGAGCATGCAAAGTGATTTGTATTTGGACTAACTTTTTTTTTCAGAATATAATACAGGTGACTTTGATGGACATTTTCAATGGGATTATCATGACTTCCGGAAGAACTTTTGAACAATAATACATTCTCCTATATTATAAACTTGCATTGTGTCTTTAAACTTGATATATACTTCATGATGTCAAATACTTGATTTAATCATTTTCCTTAGGGAACTCTCTATATTTGTCATAATTGTCAAATGACTTGTTGAATAAGTAATTGATCACAACATTAAATCATGAAATTTTGATCTAACCCCTTGATTATTGTTGTGGTCACCATTATTAGTTCATATAGGAATTTTACATTTTAAATTTTTGTAATTTTCTAGAGGTTTCTGATTCTCCCCATATTTCTAATCTTTAATGAATTATGAAAACTTATCAACAACTTCTTAAATACTATTTTAGGTGCCTAGTATTTTTTTAATGATCATATGTACTCTTTACATTTAGGCTCCGTCCATGGCTAATAAACTCCATGATCCTAGATCAAGGAGGACTTTGTTAGGTTGTTAACCAACATCAAACAAAGACAAATATTTGTATGAATTCATCAAACTATGTGCTAATGCTAGTTTCTTCCCTAGAAAAAATGCTTTATACGGTCCTAATACAACATCACAACCAGGACCGCTATATTTCTATGAGAATTTGAGTGCAGTGTTAAAAATGTAAGAGTTTTCACACTCTAAAATTACCGATTGCCTTAATTTAGAATATGTGGAACGGAGAAACACTTACTAATAAATTAATAGAGGTAGTAGATATTATTAGAAGAAGAATAAATATTTTGTGCTTATTAAAGATAAAATGAGTAGGAGAGAACTAATGAGAAATGTAGTAGGAATTGTTACATATAGTTTATTAAAGGATGAAGTAATAAGAGTAGTTGGAGAGGATATGAAAATTATAGCTCTCAAGATAATAATAGTAAAAGAAATTATTAATGCAATTAACATATATATATATATATATATATATATATATTATATATATATATATATATATATATATATATATATATATATATATAGTTGATTAGATGAAGACACAAAAAATATATATTTTGGGGAGACTTAGATGAGGTAGCACAAAATTTTTT
The DNA here is from genome assembly GCA_024364735.1 of Boesenbergia rotunda. NCBI lineage: Eukaryota > Viridiplantae > Streptophyta > Magnoliopsida > Zingiberales > Zingiberaceae > Boesenbergia > Boesenbergia rotunda. The sequence goes on along the minus strand of JAGFNQ010001410.1, from coordinate 246,517 downwards.
GACAAACAAGATTATTTATATGAGGAGATTTAAATGATCATATAGAGTAAGAAATGAGAAATATGATGGTGCATAAGAATAAGGATTTTGGACTAAAAAATAAAGAAGGAAAAATAATATTGAATTTCACAATAACATATAAACTTATAATTGCTTATGCGTTTTTCAAGAAGAGAGGACACTTATATTCAAAAGTGAGAACAATAAGTCGTCAATTGACTTTCTTATGATTAGCAAGAGAGATAGAATAATTTGTAAAGATTGTAGCATGGGATAAAATAATTGGTAGAGATTGCAACGTCATCCCTAAAGAAAACTTAATCACTTAACATATGTTAGATATATGCCTCAAACATAGAATTAGTAAAAAAAGAACCTACATAACTTCTATGATTAAGTGGTGGAAGTTAAAAAATGAAAAACAAAGTATCTTTAAGGAGAGGCTAGGAGCACAAAGTATTAGGAGAAATACATGACAATTCAACTATGATATGAGATAAGATAATATCAAAGAATGGATTTGGTGAGTCAAGAGGACGAGCACTACCAAATAAACAATCTTATTGGTGAAATGAGAAAATAAGACAGTAGTAGAGACAATTAACAATTTATAAGTTATTGTAAACTTGTACGTATAAAGAAAGCTTAGAAAAGTATGCAATTATTAAGAAAGAGACCAAGAAAACGGTAAATAAAGCTAAGATAAAACTTTCTAATGCTTGTATTGACAACTTCATGCAAAAGAAAGTGAAAGAGACATGTACATAATAACCAAGGTTTAAAATCTCGACCCGTGCCGAAGTTTCGGTCCTAGACCGGAACGATACGGTTTCGGTATCGTATCGTGCCGTGCCGATATGGTTTCGGTATTTTTTTATTTATATATATTAATTATTAGATAAATATATTTATTTGTATTAGATAAATACAGTTTCGAATTAAAATTGAAAGATTATAATATGCTATAATAACTAATAAGTATATAAATTAACTAAAATACTACTTTATATATAATAATTATATGAATTAATTAATTAATTATTAATTTAAATAATATATATAATGATAAAAAAATATTAGAATATTAATTAATTACTAAAACAGTAAAATTAAAAAATAATAAAAATTATCAAAATATAAAATTGAATTGTTATAATTTTTTTAAATTTTTTAAAATTTTTTTAGAATTTTTATAAATTCAGAAAATTAATTAATAAAAATTATCAAACTTATTTTTTAAATTTTATTGTGATAATATTTATTTAGGGAAATGTTAGATTTAAATAAATAATTTTATTATTTTTCTTATTTAATTTGTATTTAAAGTGGGAAATGTTGAATTTTAATTATGTTTTTTTAAATTTTTTTGTTTCCGTTGCCCACCGGCGGAGGCAGAGGCGGAAGCGGAGGCGCGTGAGCCTGCGACGGCGTCGCGCGGGTCCAGCGCCGGCCCTTCAGGCTAAGCCGGAGGCGTCCAGCGACGCCTCCGGCGAAGCCGGAGCAATCCCGCAACGTCTCCGGCCTGCGTTTTGCCCTACCGGCGGAGGCGGAGGAGCAGCGAGCCCCGCGAGGGCGTCCTGCGCTGCTCGTCGTCGCCGCTACCGCTCGCCGATGCCGCTCGACGCTGCCGCTCGCCGCTACCGGCACACAGATGCTCGCGTCGATACGCTTGGCTTCCTCGAGCCGGTTTCGGCGCACGAGCGGAACGAAACTGTTTCGCCCGTTTCGCCCGAAACCAAACGGAACCCTAAACCTTGATAATAACTAAAGTGAGAGGTGAAAACAAGGAAACTTACTCATATAAGATGCGTTAAAGATAAATCAAATTGGATATTAGTGAAGGATGAGGATATAAAGGAGTGATGAAAGAGGGCTCAATGCTGCACACCCTTGCGGACTTGGGGTGCCTGGATTGAATCCAGGCGTTCCGATTGAATTTGGGCGCCCCGATTCAATCTAGGCCCCTGATTTGAATCCAGCGCAAGCATTTTTTTTTTTTTTACAATTTTTTTTGGATATATTATATGTATTTTGGGTTTAAGATTTTAGGATTTAAGGATTGAGTTATAATGGATTTCAGCCAATAAGATTTTTCCTCTAGGGTTTAGTCTTTCCTCGTGGATTATAGTATTCAAAATAAAAAATTTTAGATATTCATGGGATATATTATAAGATTAAGAAATTATTTAAGGAATTGTTTATTAAATTATTTATTTATTTATTTATTTAAATTCATTAATAGTCATGTAAAAAGTCAGACTTACACCGCGGCTTTAGTTAAATGTCATCTTAACACGAGGTGCCATGATTGTCATGGTAAGTTGAGGGTGAGAAAGAGGTTTGTAGTTTGATGATTTTTTTCATTGTAGGCGACACCATAAGCAAAGATTAATGATGACCTTTTAGCTCTGATAACATTAGGTTTTGTGCCTCAATTCGTGATCTCAAAATGAGGAACAAAACAGAGCAATAAATTTAGGGTACGTTTGGTTTGTTTGTTTTCCGTTTTCATTTTCTGAGAAAATGTGATTTTTTGGAAAACGGTGTTTGGTTTGCATTTTCCACTGCTGTTTTCTAGAAAAAGAGATATCATTTTTTTCATTTTCCAAGAAATGAAAAAATGCTGTTTTCTAAAAAATGAAAAGGAAAATGAGTCAAACCAAACACAATCTTATTTTTGCTAATTATCAAAATCTGTAAGCTGCGTCTGTGTCCAATTACAATCCTAAGCTTCTTATAGATGCATTAGAACCCCAATATGTAATGATTCTAAATTAAGAATCAAACAAATAGCTATTTTGTGTATAAAGTAAAATAATGGAAATGATCTAAACCTTTGAAGGAATTACCTTTTGCATCAGCAATCCTATATATATAATCATACATCCACAACCATCTGATTCTGTTTTTCTTGGAAAGATAGAATATGAGATATATTGCTAATGTTGCCTAGATATTGGAATGCTATCATTGCATATTTCTCTAGCTAACTCTTATCTTAATTACAAGTAAAAACTACATTGTGGGTGCAACTTATGAAAAAAACCTTTCCATTTATGGCTTTCATGGTTAAAATGCTCTTTTGGTGTTGGGTATTCGTGGTTGGCCAAAACTGCCATAATAGTTATATTTCTGTGGTGCTTGGTGTATCATGTGTCAGGATGAGTTGATGTTCTATACCGATCATGGGGAGGGGCAGGAAGAAGAAAAGTGAAAAAGCAAACAAGAACAAAAAGAAGTTATCTGGTAGGGTTTGTGAACGCATGCTATCATCTCAAGGTGTTCCACATCTCTCTTGGTAGGAACAATACTTGATGCTCACTTAGGATGGAATGGAACTCACCTTGAGGTGTTTCATAGTTCTCCTGTGGCCGGGAACAATACCCATTTCTTTTGTCACAGAACAAGAAATATATGGCGATATTAAATATGATTCTTTATAGTGGGATGCCTCTGGTTCCTTTGACTAGGACAATAGATGAAAAAATCGTGGAAGAATTTTTTTTTTAATTGAGATTTGCAACATGCAGTTCTCAGTTGTTGGATAATTTTAACCAGGACAATAATTGAAATAATTGTTCAAAAAATAAAGATTTTAACTGTGATTTGCAGCATCTGACTCTCAGTTGTACCAATTCACATCAATGTGGTTAACAATGTGATTACACTAATAATCATCTTTGTCAACCTGTGTAAGTCCAACTATTTGAGAACTTTTGTTTATTTTTGTTGTCTAGTTTAAAGCATTAAATATTGTTTGCATTAGATTAATTTCTTTAAGTAATTCTATTTAGTTTCTTTTCCTTGCATCATTGGAGCTCTAAAGAATCTTCATAGCTATTTCATTCCCCACACTCTTAGTTCAAAATGCCCTTTGTTTATTTCTTTCTTTGTTATCATTCTACCTTATTGTTTCCTTTTAAATATAATTATCGTTAGTAGTGATTAATCTTGCATTGCCTAAAAGAATGCCATCTAGGGGTGTAAATGAGTCCAGCCGCTCCGAGTTATTTGGGTCTCAATTCGAAAAAAAGTCGTTCGATTAAGTTGACGAGTCGAGCTCGAGCCTGATTTCGAGTCGAACACATGATTGAGCCGAGCTCAAGCTTAACAGTATTTGGTTCATGAGTTCACAAATTTGTTTGTTTAGAGACTCATGTTCAGTAAGAGGCTCGTGTGTGTGTGTGTGTATATATATATATATATATATATATATATATATAATATTATTATTAATTATTATAGTTAATTATCTTAAATGAGTTTGAACTAAACTTGTTTAATTTTTAAACGAGCTTTTATTGAGCCGAGCTCGAACCAAACTCGAGCTATTTAATTTTATTGCAAGCCGAGCTCGAGCTTAAGAACTAAAGCTCGAATTCGAGCCAAGCTTAGCTTAAAGATAACGAACCGAGCTCGAGTTTCTTACTATTCGGCTTGGTTTGGTTCGATTACACCCATGGTAGTTAAAATCCCGATTTTAATCTTAAAATCCTACGATTTTACGATTTTTGACCTCCGAACGATTTAAATCGGAGTTAAAATTGTAATTTATTAAAATCCCTTTGAAATCGCGATTTTAACCCTTAAAATCATGATTTTACAATTTAAATACGATTTTAACGATTTTAAAAAATCGTTAAAATCGGAGTCATATATATGAAACCTTATGATTTTAATGTGTCACATTTTTTAGATTTATAGATTAGACATCTAGTTTCTATAATTAGATGGTTGGTGGAACCTTTCTAATTCTAATTGAAGTTATTATATTTTTTTTTCACTATTTTGTGGCTTATGGATGACATTTTTAATGTAATATTGATTATGAATGCAAGTTTATCTAAGTTTGTTTAGCGATTTAAAAGTTTTTTTTTATTATTTATGCTATTTGACATCCATATATATGACTTTATAATTTTATATGCATATATATAGGAATTTTATAAAATCTTACGATACGATTTACGATTTTAAGATTTACGATTTTAAGTACCCCTTCCGATTCAAGTTAAAATCCCGATTTTAACTACCTTGATTACACCCCCAAGTGTCATCATTGTGGTTTAGAAAAAAATGATTAACGAGGTTTTTCCAACCAACTTCGGGCGACCGGCCCGGCCTCACGGAAGTTTCCCACCGACCGCTAGGGTAAGTCGGGAAGCGCTCGCAGTGGGCGGTCTAGAAGCCCAGCGTCCCAGGGTTCGCGCCCCATTTGGAGGAAAAATTCCTGCAAATACGCCGTAGCTGGGGATCAAACTGCGGATGCCTGGGAAAGCAACTAGTCGCCCTACCGCTGCACCATAGCCCCGGAGGCTAAATTGTAATGGGTAAACTTTTTATAGTGACTAGCCCCACCGCCGAAACGGTCCCCTTTATCAGAAACCCCCTTTCGGGATTTCTGGAAGCATAGTACCACTGATTGATAAGAGCATAATTATTGAAATAATATCCCGCATATTATTGGCAATAATATCTCAGTCAATAAATATTAGCCGCTAAGAGGATTCGAACCCGGAACCTCAGGCTACATATGTCTCCATGCTTACCACTTGGGCTAAGACACTTTGACACATCATTGTGGTTTAGAGACATTACTTGTAAATGCGGTTGTATATAAAAAAATACAAAAAATTTAAACATTTTTGTTTAATTTCAATGATCTTGGTGATAAATTATTTTCTCAATTGATAAAATAGCAAGTACAGACACCAAGGAAAATTAGGAAGATCAACACAGCAGAATGTTGAAATCCTAGTAAAAAGTAACAAGGTTGACATTTACAATGATCAGTGTGTTGATCATAATTTTTATTAGGTCAACATTATTAGCAATGATTATTAAATCATTCGACAATTGCGAGACATCTACAGAGTTTCATGGTGATGTTAGGCAAATGATTACATTGTGTAGTGAATATATAAGATGCACAGTAAGTCAGTAATTCTCAAAATTTAATTAACAATTGTAATATAGGAGATGGAACTCTTGTTTTAGAGCTTCTTGAAAGTCTTCTTGGTAAACCTATTGAGAATTTTATCTTTGAGTCACTAATTCATATTTTATCGTGGAGAAAATTAGACCCCTAATGCTCACTTGACTTGCTACAAAGTGAACATGAGTCCAATTTTTAATTTTGAGGATTGATATCTTAATTTTTTTTTTGGTTGTCTTCAAGGGGCATGCTTTCAAAGCATGTGTTTTTTTTTCTTATGAAGGAAGAAGACCTAGAAGTAAATAATGTGACAGAGATTTCTTCAAGAATACTTTCCCTTCACTCATAAATGAGAAAAGAGGGAGGTTGGCAGAAAAAAGAGTCAGGAAAGGAAAAGTATGAGAATATTTTTCAACTTTCCTCTATATTGTTTTGGTTCTATTTAGGCCAAAATCTCACTTTCACGTACAATTGATGTCAAATCTGGCCATAAAAACATTACAATTATTATTATTATTATTAAGTTCCCTCCCTCTACCTCCAGTAAATAGTGAGAAATATTTCACAATTCTTTTTCAGATTTTTCTCTACCCTCTTTCTTTTGCTAGCTGTTTGCTTCATATGTAGGAAACATAGTGGAATAGATATAGAATTGGTGTATTTTGCCTATCTTAACTTAGATTTAGTCTTTTATGTTTGGTGTTGTAAATCCAATATAAGTTTATAAGTTTCAATGAAAATTTTCCTTTTATATGCTTGTCCTACTCTGAGATATTCTTTTTTGGTCATCTTTTCCTCACACTTGCTGTGCTACTTGGTCATCTCTTTTATTAGGATTTTTCTTTTCCTCTAATGCTATTGCTCATTATATTGTTATAATTATATGTGTTTAGGAATTAATTCTGTCTCTAAATATTTCAGTTTTTTATTATTATTGTTAAGCTTTAGTAAAAGCCACATTAGTATCCATAATCTATTTCTAGAATCTTGGTCAGTTTATTAACTACCTTTTAGGATAAGTACAGTTACAATAGAAGTTATGGAAGTTATGTCTATGGCTTTATATTGTAAAGACTTCTTTTGTTCTGATGTATGGATTCCCGTTCTTAAGAGATTTATTTTCTCTTCTGACCATTTTTCTCTTGTTTTCCTATTACGAAAACTAACATTTGGTATCAGAGCAGCTTCTTGAGGGATCTGTGAGAAATTTGAAAATAATGGAGACTGAAGTCACTTTTTCTGCTGTTGCACCATCAGTTTTTGATGGAGAAAATTACCAGATGTGGGCTGTTCGTATGGAGGCGTATCTAGAAGCCTTGGATCTATGGGATGCAGTAGAAGACTACGAAATTCCTGGTCTTCCACCAAATCCTACCATGGCACAAATCAAAGTACATAAAGACAAGAAGACAAAGAAATCAAGAGCAAAGGCATGTATGTTTGCTGCAGTTTCAGCCACCATCTTCACTCGAATTATGTCTCTAAATTCAGCATATGAGATATGGAATTATCTCAAGACAGAATATGAGGGAGATGAAAGAATCAAAGGAATGCAAGTTTTAAACTTGATTCGTGATTTTGAATTGCAGAAAATGAAGGACAATGAATCCATCAAGGAATACTCGGACAGATTGCTTAATATTGCAAATCGTATCAGATTACTCGGTTCTATTTTTCCAGATTCAAGAATTGTTGAAAAAATTCTTGTAACTGCACCTGAAAGGTTTGAAGCTTCAATCACAACACTTGAAAATACAAAGGATGTGTCTAGCATCACACTTGCTCAACTTCTAAATGCACTGCAAGCACAGGAGCAAAGAAGATCGATGAGACAAGATAATGCTATTGAAGGAGCTTTACCAGTTAAGCATGATAATGCTAAAAATTTCAGGAAGAAGAATTACAAGAAAAGTCAAGGTTCCAGCGAAGAATCTGTAAACAGCAACAAGAATAAATTTGGAAAAAAGAAGGGACCATATTCTCCTTGTCAACATTGTGGTAAAAAATCGCATCCACCTCACAAGTGTTGGAGACGACCAGATGCTAAATGTACAAGTTGTGGTAAGATGGGACATGAAGCCATAATCTGTAAAAACAAAAGAAAACAAGATGAAGAAGCTAAGGTTGTTAATGAAGAGGAGGAGGATCAACTTTTTGTTGCTTCTTGCTACTTAAGCAATGAAACTAGTGAAGATTGGTTGATTGATAGCGGATGTACTAACCATATGACGAATGACAAGGAACTTTTTCGAGAGTTGAAACCAACTAATATCACCAAAGTTCGAGTTGGAAATGGTGATTGTATTCCTGTCAAAGGAAAAGGTACTATTGCAATTGGAAGCTATTCAGGTACAAAACTTATTCATGATGTTCTATTTGTACCTGAAATTGATCAAAACTTATTAAGTGTTGGTCAATTACTTGAAAATGGATTTAAGGTTCTGTTTGAAGACTATTATTGCTTGATTAAGGATGCATCTAATCAAGAAATCTTCAAAGTGAGAGTGACAGGTAGGATTTTCACATTAAATCCATTGGAAGAGGAGCATGCTGCATTATCAGCAAAAGGAAAAATCACAGAAACTTGGCACAAGAGACTTGGTCACTATCATCATCACGGGCTGTTACAATTGAAAGCAAAAAATATGGCACTCAATATTCCTGAGTTCGATGATCGATTATCAAGTTGTAAAGCATGTCAACTTGGAAAGCAACATAGAAAACCATTTCCAACAACGGCATGGAGAGCATCAAAGAAGTTGCAATTGATTCATACGGATCTTTGCGGACCTCAAAGAACACCTTCTTTAAAAGGTAGTCTTTATTATGTTATATTCATCGATGACTTTACTAGAATGTGTTGGATTTCTTTTTTGAAATTCAAATCAGAAGTTGCTCAAGTTTTCTGGAACTTCAAAGCTAAAGTTGAAAATGAAAGTGGCTGCAAAATTCAAATTGTGAGATCGGACAACGGTAAAGAATATACTTCTACCGAGTTTAATCAATTTTGTGAGAATGCGGGCATTGAACATCAACTTACAGCTCCCTACACTCCACAACAAAATGGTGTTAGTGAAAGAAGAAACAGATATATCATGGAGATGACGAGATGCATGCTACATGAGAAAAATCTGCCCAAGAAATTTTGGGCAGAGGCTGCAAATACAGCTATTTTTCTCCAAAATAGATTACCTACAAAGGCTTTGAGTGATCAAACTCCTTTTGAAGCATGGTATGGTCATAAACCATCTCTGAAATTTTTAAGAATTTTCGGTTGTTTGTGTTTTACTCACATTCCACAGAGTAAAAGAGATAAGTTGGATAAAAGAGCATCACCAGGAATCTTTATAGGTTACAGCACAACTAGTAAAGCCTATAAAATTTTTCAGCCACAGTCTGAAAATATTTTAATAAGCAGAGATGTTCACTTTATGGAAGATGAAGAATGGAATTGGAATGATGAAACACAAGAGAATGGGACACTCAAAGACTCAAGTGTCAAAAGGTTCGATATTTATCTAGAGGCCGATGAACTGGTAGACCATACTCCTGTGAGAGGTACTCGATTACTTTCTGAAATTTATGAACGATGTAATATTGCTATTTATGAGCCTGCAGATTTTGAGGAAGCAAGAAAAGATCAAAACTGGATCTTTGCAATGAAGGAGGAGATGTCTATGATTGAAAAGAACAAAACTTGGATTCTTGTTGATAAGCCTCAAGAAAGAAAAGTAATTGGTGTTAAATGGATATACAGAACAAAGCTAAATCCAGATGGTTCTATCAACAAGTACAAAGCAAGACTTGTTGTTAAAGGGTACGCTCAGACATTTGGAGTGGATTATTCAGATACATTTGCACCGGTTGCACGACTTGACACCATTAGATTGCTACTTGCTATAGCAGCTCAGAAAAATTGGAAAGTTTACCAACTTGATGTCAAGTCTGCATTTTTAAATGGGTTCTTACAAGAAGAGATCTTTATTGAGCAACCACAAGGCTTTGTGAAAGAGGGCGAAGAAGACAAGGTTTATCTCCTTAAGAAGGCACTATATGGTCTAAAGCAAGCTCCAAGAGCTTGGTACAGCAGAGTTGATGAATATCTGCTAAATTTTGGGTTCTCTAAAAGCCTATCAGAGTCTACACTCTATGTTAAAGAAGTTGGAGCAGATATACTAATCATATCACTTTATGTTGATGATTTGCTCGTAACAGGAAATAACATGGATATCATTGAGAAATTTAAGCAAGAGATGATGAAGGTGTTTGAGATGACAGATCTCGGTTTGATGTCATTCTTTCTTGGAATAGAAATCAAACAAGATAACAATGAAATCTTCGTTTGTCAAAAGAAGTATGCCAAGGAAATCTTAAAAAAATTCAAGCTTGAAAATTGCAAATCTGTTAATACTCCAATGAATCTGAAGGAAAAATTCTGTAAAGAAGATGGCAGTGAGAAGGTAGATCAGACTTATTTCAGAAGCATTATTGGTTGTTTGATATATCTTACATCAACGCGACCTGATATTTTGAATGCTGTTAGTATTCTGTCTCGCTTTATGCATTGTGCCAGTGAACTACATCTCAAGGCAGCAAAAAGGGTGATTCGATATATTAAAGGGACATATGATTTTGGAATCAAGTTCAAGAAATCTGAAATGTTCAAGTTGATTGGCTTTTCAGACAGTGATTGGGGAGGTTCCATTGATGATATGAAGAGTACTTCTGGTTATTGTTTCACTCTTGGATCGGCATTTTTTTCATGGAGCTCAAAGAAGCAAGAAATTGTTGCTCAATCAACAGCTGAAGCAGAATTTGTTGCTGCTACAGCTGCTGTGAATCAAGCTCTATGGCTGAGAAAGCTGTTAACTGATTTGAAATTAGAGGCAAGAGGCTGCACAGAGATCTTTGTGGATAATCAAGCTGCTATTGCCATTTCTAACAATCCTGTTTTTTATGGAAAAACAAAGCATTTCAACATCAAGTTATATTTCTTAAGAGAGGTGAAAAAAGATGGTATTGTCGATCTAATATACTGCAAGACAGATGATCAAGTAGCCGATATCTTCACTAAACCACTTCCAGTGAATAAGTTTGAGTTATTGAGATCGAAGCTTGGCATATGCAATTCCTAAACAAGGAGGAGTATTAGATTACATGTGTTTAGGAATTAATTCTGTCTCTAAATATTTCAGTTTTTTATTATTATTGTTAAGCTTTAGTAAAAGCCACATTAGTATCCATAATCTATTTCTAGAATCTTGGTCAGTTTATTAACTACCTTTTAGGATAAGTACAGTTACAATAGAAGTTATGGAAGTTATGTCTATGGCTTTATATTGTAAAGACTTCTTTTGTTCTGATGTATGGATTCCCGTTCTTAAGAGATTTATTTTCTCTTCTGACCATTTTTCTCTTGTTTTCCTATTACGAAAACTAACAGTTCTATTTAGGCCAAAATCTCACTTTCACGTACAATTGATGTCAAATCTGGCCATAAAAACATTACAATTATTATTATTATTATTAAGTTCCCTCCCTCTACCTCCAGTAAATAGTGAGAAATATTTCACAATTCTTTTTCAGATTTTTCTCTACCCTCTTTCTTTTGCTAGCTGTTTGCTTCATATGTAGGAAACATAGTGGAATAGATATAGAATTGGTGTATTTTGCCTATCTTAACTTAGATTTAGTCTTTTATGTTTGGTGTTGTAAATCCAATATAAGTTTATAAGTTTCAATGAAAATTTTCCTTTTATATGCTTGTCCTACTCTGAGATATTCTTTTTTGGTCATCTTTTCCTCACACTTGCTGTGCTACTTGGTCATCTCTTTTATTAGGATTTTTCTTTTCCTCTAATGCTATTGCTCATTATATTGTTATAATTATAGGCAATTCTTGCCAAAACATGTAATAGTTGGTTTATTTATGCTTGTTTTTTTTTTAATTATGTTTTGTTTGGTCTTTTTTGTGCTTAGATGGTCATAATTACTAACAAAGCATATGAATGCAAATGTTAGCATCATGACAACATTAGCAATTGATTAAGGAGTTATGCAAGAGAGGTGTTTCATGAGATGCCTCTACCTAAGGGAATGCCAGGAGTGCCCAAGGCAAAGAGGCCTCTCAAGGAAATGGCAATTGTGACTCACCTCTTATCTGTTGGAGTCCTAGCCAAACATTTGAACCCTTTTAAAACATTTGGTTGTGAAATGTTTATCATTGCTCTTTTACGTAACAAAGATGATTTTATTACTCACTAGTCAGTAGTCACAACTAATTACTATTGAAAAGTTTGTATTTGTTGACAATTTGATGAATCAAAGCATACACAGATTTCTAATGGGGTTTTCCCCATTTGCGAGAGGTGGTTTCTGTTCTATTATTGCTATGTTGTCTGTCCCTAATTATTTCTTCATTTAGCCATGTTCCTTGAATGTCTTTAACTGCAAAGTGTACATTTAAACGTCCTGATTAAATTACTAGTTTTACGATCTATAACTTATTGCAGTGGAAACTTCATTTGTTTGAGCTTGAAGAGGATCTTAAAATCGAACCTCTTGTTAAGTATGTTCTTTATCAGGTATGTATCTTAAGTACTAAGACCTAAGTACTCCTGTGCATTTTTCATTTCTTCTAATAGATTATTGGGTTAAGAAATCAACATGATAGCAGGCTGTTCTTAGATATGCTGGTCCACTGACTTGAATCCATTTCGTTTGAAATATTTTGATTCTTGAATAGTGATGAAGTCTATGACAATGTTAATCGATTGAACTGCTAAGCATGCCCAACTCCAGTTGTTAGGCAACAAGTATAGTCTGATGGAGGAAATCTTTAAGGTATGTGTTTCTATGATTAAATACAGGAAAAAGAAAAAAAAGAAAGAAGAGAGGAACAGTTGGAAATTGGATCATGAAAGAAAATTGAACAAGCAAGAAAAAGAAAAATAAGTAGAATAGAGGAAAGGAACCATGATTCAAGTGCCAATCGGTATTGAATAGTACGATTAAAACATAGAAGCTATTTTGTTGACATGGTAAATGCCATTGTGATGCACTTGCCAACGTTGAAACAAATAGAGGAAAGGAACCATGATTCAAGTGCCAGTCGGTATTGAATAGTACGATTAAAATGTAGAAGCTATTTTGTTGACATGGTAAATGTCATCGTGATGCACTTGCCAACGTTGAAACAAGGCCTTTCTCTCATCCTTAATTCCATTTTCCAGTGACAAGGAGATAAAAAACTAGAAAAGAAGAGGGGAGAGTAAGAGGAGAAGCACCAATTAGAGCTATCACGTCCCAGGGTAGGAGATATCCCTCCTGCTGTCATTTTCCTAGAAAATAACATTCATATAATTGACAATAGCAAACAATAAGAACTATATAGCAAAATATGCATTCTTTTTAATTGTTCAAGGGTTAGAACTTGTTTTCATTTTATAAATAGGAACATCTTGTAAAAGAATGTTATAACAAAAAGTATTAATTTTATTAAAAATAAAAAATGTAACATGATGTGTAATAACAAAATGCTAAATAGAAGGGAAAATAAGCAAACATCTTTTTAAAGTGACCAACAAGACTTTAAAAAACTATATTTGCCTATAACACTAGAAATCAACAAAAATATAGAGGAAGCACACATTACTAAGTTGATAGATAGTAGGGATGCACATGAACTATAATCTTGTTTAAGCATTCAAGAATCAACATTCGTATTTTAGCTTTTAGATTTTATTTAAGTATATTATTAGTTTTGAAGAGGAGCCTTGACACAATGGTAAAATTGATGTCATGTGATCTTGAGATTATGAGTTCTGAGTCATGGAAATAATATGGTCTAACTCTTCTCTGGGGACCTTGTATTGGCGGGAGGTTTGTGTATCAGACTGTTTTTTTTTTATATTATTAGTTTTCAATCTTAATATCACTTATTAATTAAAACATTTTTATTTGTATCCAAATTTAACCCATTTGAACATATATTTTAAAGAAAGTGAATTTAGTAATTTACTAAAAAGTGAACCACTAAAATAAAGTCTATAGGGCATAAATGGAGTCTATAGGGTATAAATGGTGTCATCTAACACAATTTATAGGGTATAAATGGTGTAATATGAAACGTGAGCTGAGGCCTATGTAGCACGGATACTCTTGGGAATGAGTTTTTTTGAAGTATTAGACAGGATACAACACGGATACGGATACGATACGTAAATACGCGTATCGGATATGACCAAAATCGTGTCGTTGACTTTTTTGAGTTTGACCGGGCGGATACATTTTGGACATGACAACGACACGACAAGGATACGACCAAGATACATTTTTTGAGATACGTTTGGGTAAAATTATAAATATTTAAAATTTTAGGGGTTAATTGAAAAATCTTGAAATTTTTTAAGACTAATTAGAAAATTAATTAATAAAAAAGAATTAAAAGCTTCCTAAACCTAATTGCTCGTCGCCCTCAACTTGATCGCCTGCCCTTGCCTCTCTTCTGCCACCGCACGACAGTCGACACCCTCCTCCCTCTCTATTGCACCTCCTCCCTTTTTAGTGTCGCCGCCATCGCCCCTTTTTGCCGTCGCTGTCGCCGCCACCGCTTGCCTCCCTTTTAGGGTGCCGCCGTTGCCCCCTTTCTAAAGTCGTCGCCGCTAGCCTCCCTTTCTACCTTCGCCGTAGCCCACCTCCCTTTCTGCTGTCCCCGCCGTCGCTCGCCAGGTAAGCCCTAATCTCTCGGTCTCATTTTTCTTCTTGTTAGCTTTCAATGTTTCAATTTTTTTTGATGAATACTGAATAGTATCTAAAACTAAAAGCTTTGGTTTTGAACTGTTGATCAAATGTTTGTTTTCTGGGCTAGGATTTAAGCCTTTCATGATTCATGATTCATGTCGATAGCAGAAATACTGGTTTGATTCATGAACCAAAGCTTTCATGAAAGGCGAGCATAGCTTTGGTTTTGATCAAATGTTTATTTTTTGGGCAAAGATTCATGATTCATCATCAAACTTCATGATTCATGATTGATACAAATACTAACACGGATACTTGATCATTAAAGCTTTGGTTTTGATCTCACATTGTGCACCAACCTGCAATTTGTTTTCTCGACTTTGGTTTTTAGATGTTTGTTTTATGTGCTAAGATCATGATTCATGAAAGCCTTTCGTGAATCATGATCTTACATGTCACTGTGCCAGTTGCCACTCATTTTGGGTTTTGATCATCGTTCATGTATTTACTATTTACTATTATGTTTTGTTATTTTAGCTATTTTGCAATGGAAAATTTTCAAAACGCGAGTATACAGGAGGATGTAGATGATTATTCTCCTTTGTGGAAATTTGTAACCAAGATTTAAAAGAGAGTTGGAGGAGGAAATGTTACTTGGTCATGTAACATATGCACTAATTTTTTAAAAGGGTGAAAGCGCACCTATTAAAACTCAAAGGCTATGGAATTGCTAGTTGTGTGGCTGTTACAATAGATCAAATAAAGCATTTGCAACAACTGGTGGATGATATAGATTTGAGAAGGAAGAATGCTAAATCGAAAGAAGTTCAATTGTTGTTATCATCTATATCATCAAATATGACTTCAAAATCCTCATGCAGTAGTCCTTATTTCTCGCAAAGTGAAGATCCAAGACCAAGGAACACTTGACCCTCTTGAAAAAGCTTTTAATTTGAATGCTAGAGATGAACTCCACTATGAAATTGCGAGGTTGTTTTACACAGGGGGATTATCTTTCAATATCGCTAGAAATCCTCATTATATTCGTGCTTTTAGTATAGCTACTCAACGAATGATTCTTGGTTATTGTTCACTTGGATACCATTTGTTGAGAACTACACTTCTTCAAAGAGAAAAATCTCATATTGAAAAGTTATTGGAGCCAACAAAAGCAGCTTGGAAACAAAAAGGTGTTAGTATTTGTAGTGATAGATAATCTGATGTACAGAGAAGACCGCTTATTAATATCATAGCCGTGTGTGAAGGTGGTCCAATGTTTCTAAAGACAATAAATTGTGAAGGTGAGTATAAAGATAAATGTTTCATCTCAAAGTTGCTCATTGATGCCATAAATGAAGTGGGGCATCAGAATGTTATACAAGTGATCACTGATAATGCTCTGTATGTAAAGCCGTAGGCTTACTTGTTGAGGCAAAGTTCCCACACATATTTTGGATCCCTTGTGTTGTGCATACTCTGAATCTTGCTTTGAAGAATATTTGTGCATCGGTTCTCTCTATACAAAATAAAGAAGCCTTTGAAGAATACAAGTGTATAGCAGAAATATCAGATAATGCTTTGATGATCAAGAAGTTTATAATGAATCACAATATGAGATTATTGATGTTTAACGATAACTCGAACTTGAAGATGCTCTCACTTGTAGATACTTGATTTACTTCCACAATCATTATGCTTAAAAGGTTCAAACAAACCAAGAAATGTCTTGAAAACATGGTAATTAGTGAAAGATGGATCCGTACAAGGAGGATGATATAGTGAAGGCCAGAGTAGTGAAGTACACGATATTGGATGATCAATTCTAGAAAAAGGTTGATTATATACTTTCTTTCACAAGTCCAATTTATGAGATACTTAGGAAAACAGACACTGATCAACCTTGTCTTCATTTAATATATGAGTGGTGGGATGAAATGATAGAGAAGACTAGGGTTGCTATCTCGAAGGGGCCTCCGCCTCACAGTAGAGATTTAAACTTTTATAAGGTTCATGATATTCTGGCGGAGCGATGGAATAAAAGCAATACACCTCTACATTGTTTGGCGCATTCTTTGAATCCGAGGTAAAATTCTAAAAAATTTTAACTAAGTTTTAGCAAATTATAAATATTAGTTCATGTTTAATTATCAATCTTTTTATATAGATATTATAGTAATGAGTGGCTCCAAGAATCTCCCAATCGTCTTCCTCCACATAGGGACATCGAAGTTTCAAGGGAAAGGAAAAAGTGTATTGAAAGATATTACTCTAATTCATCAGAACGAAGAAGTGTCAATGAGGAGTTTGCCTCTTTTTCAACAGCTATTGATGATTTTTCTGATAATGTTGCAATGCGTGATCGAGGTTTGATATCTCTAACTAAGTGGTGGGTTATCCATGGTGCTTCCCCACCAACTCTTTAAAGTTTAGCTTTAAAGCTACTTGGGCAGCCTTTTCTTGTTGTGAGAGAAATTGGAGCACCTACAATTTCATCCATTCATTGGAAAAAAAAATAAAATAACACCACAAAGAGCGAAGATTTGCTGTATATTCACTCCAATCTTCGTCTTTTGTCTAGGAGGAATCCACATTATCGTGAAGGACAAAGTAAGATGTGGGATCTTGGAGCGGATGCATTTGTTTCCATGGATATAGAGGGTGCTGCTATCCTTGAAATTGCTAATTTGTCTCTTGATGAACTTGAATTGGAATTAGTCTTATTTATTGATGAAGGAAGTGTTGGTTGAGCCTGATATGAATGTTTAATTTCCTTTTACTTGGTTAAGATGGATTTGGATTATTTGGTGTTCTATATTTACTTGCTTAAGAAGGGTTTGGGTCATTTTGTTTTCTAATTTTATACTTGAGATATTATGATCGATGAAATGTGGCTTTCCATCTCTATAATTTTAAATTTTCAATACTCTATATATATATATTGATGTCGTATCCTAGCTGTATCGTATCTTATTTTCAAAATTTACTGTATCGTCGTATCCGTATCGTATTCAATATGATATCCGTATCCGTATCCGTGCAACATAGGCCGAGGCTTTCTTGGTGACAAATAGCAATATAGCGATAGTACACTAAATTGAACTGTTCTATTCACTTTAGACTTTGTTGCAACAATTGTTATTTCACTTTTGAGCTAATACAATCATTTTCACATTTAAGGAATAATTAGTTTGAGGAACGAATCATTTATTCAGCATCGTGTTGATTAGCATATGTGATTACATTGTATCTGGATATGGATTATGTGTTGGACCAGGTAGTAGTTGAACCTGGGGTGATTGGCTTTGCCCCACGGAAGTTTCCCACTGGTTACCAGGATAAATTGGGAAGCGTTGGCAGTGGGCGGTCTAGAAGCCCAGTGTCTCAGGATTCACACCCCATTTGGAGGAAAATTTCTACAAAATACGCTGTAGCTACGGATCGAACCGTAAATGCCTGGGATAGCGACTAATCGTCCTACCGCTGTACCATAGCCCTGGGGGCATATGGATATGGATTATAGCATAAAGCAACCATGTATTCATCGACTTATAATATCATCGATCATGGAGGGTGAACCAGGCTATATGATAACCAAAGCATCATATGTCATTTAAAATTTTCCCTCCCAAGTTAATTCCCATAAGCTAAACCACATGGACTTCATAATTTACATTAAAGGGTGAGAAATTCTCGATTGACATTACCCAATGGTATACACCCATGATCAGCTTAGTTTCACCTCATTTGTCTAATTTGTCGTCCTTTAGCTCCTTTAAAAATCGAAACAACAATATAATTATTTTTATATAATTCATCTTAATGATTAATGCACAAGGGTATTTATTAAGAATCCAAGTAATATGACCACATAGTATGTATCTAGGAAAAAACTAGAGTGTATGAGGTTAGTGTGCTTCTAAATAAGTATAAGAACAACTTGGAAAGTACCCAAGATCACAAAAAGGATACTAGATCTAGGGATTAACCAATACTCTAGTTCATTGAATCCAAATCTTAATCCAACTGCCACTACCTAACTTAAAATAAAGTAAAATACAATACCAATAACAAACAACACTTAAGCTCACCTAAACCAAAGGTAACATCAATGCAACACCAAATCAATCCCAAAATAAAAATAGAATTATATAGAGGTCTTACCTAATCGCCCCCTTAACCAAGAAGATCATAAACAAGGGTATGATGACAGGAAAACTCGAGCCAATCTGACCTGAGTTTCTAATAAATTTTAGTTTTGGAAGTTTAGAACTAAACAAGACCACAATTAGGGAACTAAAAGTGAAGGATTCCTTACCTAAACTTGGTTATCATTCGTTGACCTTTAATCAATAGAACTGATGAATCAGATCAAAGGTTATGTGCAATGCACCACAACAAGATCAGCAAAGGGATATCACCAAGATAAATGATCGACTTATCAAAGGAACCCACCACACTGTGGTCTGGTATTGGTGAGGTCACTGCCACCAACAGAGAGCCTGAGAAAGAGGCTGGAAAAGGGAGAGATAGATGCTGCTGGGAAAGGCAGTGTTGTTGCTCATTGGAAGAAATTGGCTGCACTATTGATGGTGGGTTGCGGTCCCTTCTGTTTGCAAGGAAATGAATGGAGGGGAAAAAGGGGAGAGAGAAAAGATCAAGAGAGAGAAAGTTAGGCTAGGGTTGCTAGTTTTCTGGAGGAGAAAACTATTGCTGCTCAGTGGTCAGCTGTGATTCTGTATTCGGATCTGGGTGAGCACAAGGAACGAGTGCAAGAGAGAGAGGGAGTAAGGGAGGGAAGAAACTGAGGGAGGGAAGCTAGGGTTAGTGCTGCTGGAGAAGAGGGGAAGAGCAACTGCTTGCCTACAGCTTCAGTGGGTGCTCCACGGGTGAATTTGGAGTGGGCAACGCAAAGAGAAGAGAGGGGGAAGCTCCAGGAGGATGAACTACATGAAGAGAAGATAAAAAAAGATTTAAATAATTCTGAGCAACCCAACAATTCACGACCGAAGCCATACATTCCAATATAGATTTAGTTCAGCCCTAAACTGTCAAAGTATGTCCAAATTGACACCACACCGACTTGATTGACAAGTAAATCCTAATACGCCCTCAAGGACAGCACCATACTATCTGATAACTATGCCACTTGCTATACTGAGCAAGTGGTGATTCTAATCATGTATTAGTGAAGCCAAAGTCTCACTGAAGGTGGCAAAAGGCGATTCCTAGGTTCAACACGGAGGAGATAAATCACTATGGCTAGCGCGTGGGGAGTATAAGGATTGTCCTTGTTCGTTTAGACATAAGATTATTTACTCTATTTATTAAATGTCTCCTTCCAGGTCATTTAACTCTAGAGGAAAGAGATTGTAGAACAAACAACCAAGGCTGAGTTTCCTTTTGTGGATCATTGTGAATGAAACCTCTCCCTTCTCTAGATTGACTGCAGTGGGAAAGGACAGCGAACCTCACAATAAATCTCTCTTTAGTTCAATGAGATGAACATGTCTTTAGTATATTCATTTTTTTTTGAATAATAATGGTAAATGATGCCTTTGTTACGTACCGTAAATATATCATTTGGTACCCAATTTATTTTTTGAGAAACATAATGCCTTCTAATTGAAAATCTGTTGTTTGAACAATTGACTGGTATCACATGTTTAAATTGTAGGATGAAAGGAGTGGAAGTTGGAGAGTGCAAGCTGTGTCAGTTTCTCCCGACAGGTTCGAGAGCAGACTGCCTCTTCCATTTGCTTGGAGGGGCTTGCGAGATCAAGAGCTTTCAGATAAGTCTGGTATTCCTGGATGTGTTTTTGTTCATATCAGTGGATTCATTGGTGGAAATCAAACTTATGACGGAGCCTTGGCTATGGCAAAAAGGGCTCTCACGTCATGATTCTTGTCCCTGATCTCAATCGCATCATCTTTGAAATTTTTATCGATAAATTGTTTCACACCAAGTGGTAGAACGTCGACATTATAATGCATGAGTTTCTTTGAGATCCTTAACATGTATTATCGAGCAGATAATTTTCAGACTTTGTTCATTCTTGTACAATTGTTCTCTGCTACAGCATATCATCAATTATCCTTTTTAGGGGCTTGTTTTAGAACTATATAATTCTCCATGGTTATTAACTGATTTGTTCTATCAAGATCTTCAATCTTGAAGTAAAACTTTGCTAGTGCGGCAAGACACTTTGTAGAATCAGTGCATGAGAAATTTTGATGTGGAATGCGGAATAAATAGTTGACTGTGGATTAACCTTGAAAACCAACCTATTTGGATCTTCATAAAAGTTTAAATTTTAACTTGTCTATAACCGTAAATTGAAAGTTTTATCATTTTCTGTGAAACACTTGTGGTTGAGCTTTTGTAATTTTGAGTGAGCAATAAAATATTACTATAGAGGCACGTGTATAGAGAAAATAAATGGGTCTAACCTCGAGTTTTTGGGCATGATTTCATTTTTTTTTCTCTCTCAACGTAATCTTAAAACATTAGCATGTCAACGAGAAAGGTTAATTGTGAATTGAAACATTAGCATGTCAACAAGAAAGGCTAGACCTAATTTTAACTGTTAATTGTTAATTAATTAGGTTGGATTATTTTATGCGAAGATTAATCAAGGTTGATCCCTGAATAGGGTTCCCTAATTTGATTAGGGATTGGTGTTGGAAGTGAGGCTAGACCTAATCTAATCTCGGATGGACTAAATTAGGGATGAGGTTGTGGCTAAACCTAATCTAATTATTTGGATGTATTAGATTAGAGTTATTGATGTGCTGGATCAAGTGTAATCAAGGAATTGAGATTAGATGAAGATAATCATTAATCGGGATTAATTAATGATCGAAGAGATTAGGAGTTCATTTGGTTGGTTTTGGGATTTGTTTAGCTACTTATTTGAAATTATAATTAGTTAAATCATACATATTGGTACATGACCCTGATTTTGATACGAGACTCTAAATGTGAGATCTTTCCTAATACAGTCTACACTTTTGAGGCAGGTATCTCTGACTTGACTTCTTATTTTTGATTTTGTATATATGACTTATTGTTATGATAGTAGTAGGTTGTTATCTTTATCTTGCTTTTGATTATCCCACTTAAATACTTCACTGCTTGAACTTGTGATGATCATGTTTATAACTATACAGTTTCACTTTGATACTCTTACTCTATGGAGTACATACGTGTCAACGTGTGCTTAGGATTGGTTATGTGTCACATGACATTGGGATAACCACTAGTTACACTTTTATCTGTTTACCTAGTTACACGATGGTAGGTTATGATACATAATGTAGACCTGTGCATATCATATTATGGTATGGATGATGATTGGGTGGGTGTTGTATTGATTATTGTCATGCACCATCCTTGTATTGTTGCATAACTGTCGACCCCTTTGAGGTTGAGACGGGTCGACAGTTATATTAGGACCTGCCCCACACGATCACTCAAGGGTTATTGGTTGTCGGAGGGTGGATAGTAATGCGAGGAGATAAGAGCGGTACTCTCCCATATGACTTGAGGTAGGAGGGTGGTCTTCTGCCAACATCCTGTCTATTCAATCACTCCGGAGTAGTGGTGGCAGAGTGCGTACAGTTATCACAACCCTGCTCACTTGGCCGTTTGCATGTGACGGTGGTTGGTTGGCTTTAGGGTGACACATGACATTACACTATGTGCATATGATATATGCTTGCATTTGATTGAGCTATGATTGCTGTATATGTTTGACATGCACATACAGGAGATATTTATATATGGTTTTATAACCTTACATTGGCTTGTGAGGTATGAGCTTATGCATGGAGGTGATACTCTTACTCTGTAGAGTACACATATGTGAACGTGTACTTAGGTTGGTTGTATGCCACATTATACTTGACATTGGAATAGCCACTAGTTACACTTTTATTTGTTTACCTAGTTGCATGATGGTATGTTATGATACATGATTCAAACCTCTGCATATCATATTATGGTATGGATGATGATTGGGCGGGTGTTGCATTGATTAGTGTCATGCACCATCCTTATATTGTTGCATAATTATAGACCCTTGTCTCCCTTGTGGTTGAGACGGGTCGACAGTCATATCAGGATCTGCTCACACGGTCACTCAGAGGTTAGCGATTGTCAGAGGGTAGACAGTTTTCCACTGTTAGGATATGCACACCCATTTAGGGGCATATCCCCCATACATAGTGTACTAACCTCCTATATACTTGTTTTACATCATTTAGACACAAATCAGCTGCTGGATACCCAATCCAGTCCTAACTAGTCGACTGCCCCGGGGGCAGTCGACTGATACTCTGAAAATTAGAATTTCAGCTTTTCTGGTCAAATTCAGAAATGCGTCAGAAATTTCACAAATCTCCAAAAGTTTCTAAATTTTGTGGAGAAGTTTGTAGTATCCATATCTACTTGGGAAAAATACATTCAACCATGTATCTATCACCATTCCCAAGTTTGACACAAAACCCAAAACTTCCTATGAAAATTAAGGCAAACAAGAGGCAACCTCCCCCTTAACCTATGTCTTCTCTCAATTTTCAATTTTTCAAGGTTAAGTTCTACCCAACTTAACACCATAACACCAAGTTAAGTTCTACCTCAACTTAACACCATCCATTCTTTTGCCAAGTTAATCCTAACTTAACACCCCTAGTTTTCTACCCTAGAAACTTCTAGAAACTTCTAGAAAACCTGGAAAAATCTAAAGATTTGCAAGTACATTTGTTAGGATATACCCTATCATAGAAAAATATGGTTTCATGAAGATTATCAAATGTGCTTGAATTTTGGTACAAACTTTAATTTCTTCAAACATGGTCATTTTATATCAACTTTCAAATCTATCTATAATTTCATGTGTTTGCCAAGGCTAACCATTATAATTTAACACATGGAATTGTCCTTAACTCTCTCCTTTTTCTTATGTATCCTTAATTTGGTAAAACTCTCTTCTTCTCATCTCTTAACCCTAGATACATATATACTTATCAATCTTCCTTGACTTCCATGATATCCATAGAGCCTCATTTCATACAATCACCATTATATCATGAGGCAAGACTTTAATCAAGGAACATGACATCATAACCAAGAGTTTTAATTTAAAGCCACATCCTATCATCCAATAGTAATTTATGACCTTCAAACCATATAATATCATGCCATGACATAAAATCTCATAAAGTAACATGACCCTTTCCTATGCTTCCAATTTTGTAATTTCTTATTATCCACTATGCCTTCTCTACATAATCCTACGGGCCTGTCGACTGCCCTAGGGGCAGTCGACTGGCAAAACAAATAGAAGGTTCCCAGTTTCGATTCTTCCTGGATCAGTCGATTGCCTCTAAGCCAGTCGACTGATACCTGAATTTCAGGTTTTCAGCCTAATTTCAGAAATGCCTAATTAATTTCATAAATCTCCAAAAAAATCTAAAATTTCGTGGTGAGCTTTGTGGAGCCTATGTCAACTTGGAAAAATATGTTTCCAAACAAATCTACTCCGGATCCCAAGATTGGCATGAAACTCAACCCTTCCTAAATTGTATCATTTAAACTTATCCAAAAGTCCTAATTTAGGCCTCTCCTTGATATATCTTCTCATACTTGATCATAACACATTTCTAGCACTGAATTACATGCCAATTTCCCTAGGATTAAGACTTACCTTCGTCTTTTAACCCCTTTGGCACATTTTTCTCTAATTTCCTAGGAGAAACCTCCTGAGATCCATTTACCTTGGATCCCAAAGACTCATAGAACTTCCCTTTGAACTCTTAGTCCTAGCCACCTTCCTAGGTGACTCAATCCAACTAGACCACACCGGTGTGCCCCCGGTGATTCGTGGCCTACAAATCTAACCTTCTTAACCTTAGACACCTTGTCTTTGGTTAAGTCCTTCTCTTTCCCTTTAAATGACACCCCCTTGCCATTTTTGGACTTCTCCTTCTTGCCATAAATATATGCTTCCCTTGCATACTTCTTTTCATTGGCATTGGAGAGCTTAGACCGGTATCTCAACCCCGATCTATCATAGTTGGGTTGTAAACTACCCAACACCATATCTAAACTCTTAGATCTAACCGTGAATCTTTCTAGGGTCTTTTCCAATTTATCAAGCCTTGCCCTCAAGGCTTGATTTTTTCCTTTCTAGACTTTTAACCCTAGAATTCATATGTCCACCTTGGACATTCCTAGACTTATCCATCTTCCTAGACATATGTCTTCCCTTCTTGGGATTTATGCCTTGATCCTTAGGTCTAATGGTCTTGGATTTATCATGATGCATGATTCTCCTAGGGTTTTGATCTACCTTGTTAACCCTATTCCCATCATGATATCTAAATCCATGATTATGCACAAACAAGCACTTTTCATTATTTTTAGCATACATGGATGAATAATTGACACTATTTTTAACATTCATGGAGGAACTTGAATTTGAATTACATCTTAATTTAAGGTTAGAAATTACTCCCTTACCCTTGGAGCTCCTCCTTGATGTGAGCTTCTTTTCTTCTCCTCTTTCTCCCATCTTCTCAAGTGCTCCATTTTCTTGAGCTCTTCACTCTTTGGGCACTTCGTGTGGTAGTGTCCTAGCTCACCACATGTGAAGCATCTAATTTTCTTTCTCTTTTCTTGGGCTTCTCCATTCCTACAACCCATATTAGATTTAAAAGCAATTGAAATGAGTTTAGATTTTACCTCCTTTTTCTTATCCTTTGGACACTTGTCCTTGTAGTGCCCATTTTCGTTGCATCCAAAGCATATAATGTGGTCCTTTTTTTTTTTTTTGAAAAGGTACATATGTATAAATCACGCTTCATGAGATTAAGGCCTCAATCCACGGGTCAAAACATGGGGCATGAGACTAGGCCTCCAAAGAAGAGGTCATTGTCCTATTAGGCCCTCGTACATCCCACAGTTTCACATCACAACTCACCCTCAGCTCACAGCCACCTCCATGAGGTTTACATCATAAAAACAACACAAAACAGCCTAATCAAGTGGGCAAAGCATCAATCAGCATTTACATCATAAGCACCATCATCTAAGAGCATAATAGAGGTATCTAAGATCCTCTAGACCCATTAGAACTCATTGGGCAGCAACTTCCTTCCACCGAACAGCAGCTCCTCTATCTATGTCCGGTTAGGTCTACAAACCTATGAACATGAATTTGCACTTTCCTAAAGGCTCCATCAATGTTAGGTGGCACCCCCTCAACCTTGCACTTGTTGCGGGCTGTCCATACATGATATATGACACTTGAGATGCCAATAAATCGTGCTTTGACTGTCCTCCCAGCTCCTTTGTATCTTCTTCTTATACCATTCAGCAACTCCTCCATTTTGTTGAAGCTAAAATTGATATTAAGCCACTGTTTTACCTTCCCCAAAGCGCACAAGCAAAAGGACATTCAAAGAAGAGATGATCCATTGTTTCCTCCTTTTGCCGACATACTTGACATGTCTTGTTATTCTCATATGACATTCTATCCGCCGTGCGAAGTTTCCTATGTATCAAGAGCCACATAATAAAACGGTGTTTTGGCATGATTTCTGGCCTCCAAAGGTTTGCCACCCATGGGGGTTTTAGATTAGCACCATGAAAGAAACCATAGGCTTTTCCAACACCCTTCTTTTCCATAACGAACCAATCCATCATTCTCATGTTTGCCTCCCCTTCACTATTTGAAAGATGCTTGATTTTCTCTTTAATTTCTACCAACCTTTTGATCAAGGGTGAATCCGTAGCCCTTGCATTCCATGCCCAAAAATCAGCCCCCTTCACATAATGATGATGCACCCATTTGACACATAGTGTGTCTCTTCTTGATTGAACATCCCATAAGACTTTAGCAAGCAAAGCTTCAGTCCATGCAAGTAAGTTCCGAAGTCCAAATCCCCCATTTTCCTTTGACATACAAAGTGTGTCCCAAGCAATTGGAGGATACTTTGAATCCCATACAAATAGCCGACAAATAGCTTTGATCTTGTCTATTACTCCATCCGGTATAGAGAGCATTGAAAACCAATAGCATTCCATTCCTTGGAGAACCGTTTTGACAAGCTCTATTCTCCCCGCATACGATAGAGAGTGCTTCGGCCACTTGCTTATCCTTCTTGTAATCGCATCCAAAAGAGACCCATAGTTTGCAATTCGAAGTTTTTCCGCCGCTAGTGGAATACCCAAGTATCTAAAGGGAATGGACCCTTCTTGAAAACCCAAGATTCCCAACAATTCGGCCTTTGTATTGCCATCAACTTCCGCCATATAAAGTTGTGATTTTATTGGATTCGCTCTTAAACCCGCCTCGTTTCCAAACCCCTCCAAACAACCCGTAAGAAGCCTTAAAGAGGAAGAGTCCGCTCTAGCAAATAACATAAGATCATCCACATATATGAGGTACGTGATGCCCACCTCTTTGCATCTTCGATGAAAATGGAAGGATGGTGACATAGATATATCCTTGATTCTCCTTGATAAGACTTCCACACATAAGCCAAAAAGAAGTGGTGAGAGTGAATCACCTTGCCTTAGTCCCCTTCTTCCACCAAAGAAGCCATAAACACCTCTATTTAGGCATATAGAATATGTCGTTGTTGTCACACATTGTTTAATCCAAGCACAAAACTGTTGGGGAAAACCAAAACCAACAAGTGTCTCCATAAGAAAATCCCAATTGAGCATATCGAAAGCTTTCTTTAAGTCCACCTTGGCCATACATCTTGGAGAAATCCTCTTGCGGGCATACTTCTTTAGTATGTCTTGGGTAAGGAAAATGTTGTCCCCAATGCTCCTTCTTTGGACGAAAATCGCTTGTGCCGGATCGATCAAGAAATTCATCATCATAGAAAGTCTTGTTGCCAATATCTTTGCAATGACCTTATAGAAAGTATTGCAACAAGAGATGGAGTGGTAATCCGAAACACTATTTGCATGATCACTTTTTGGCACAAGATATATTAGAGAATGATTCCATTATTTCAAAAGGTTACCTGTCCCAAAGAATTCTTGTACTGCAGCCCCAAAATCCTCTCCCACAATATCCCATGAGGAAGTGAAAAACTTGGCTCCATAACCATCCGGACCCGGGGCTTTTTCACTCCCAATATCATGTAATGCATTTTTGATGTCCTCCATCCCAACTGGTTGAATGAGGGAGTCTTTTTTGTGCATTATTGAGCTTTCTCCCCGAGAGGGCAGCACCATCCAAGGGAGAACAAGCCTCCGGTTGCCCAAGAATACCATGAAAGTGAGAAACTCCTCCGCTACCTCCTTGATACTTGTTGTTCTTTCACCGTCCCTTTTTGTAAGCACAATAATCGCATTCCTCTTGTTATTCCTTTTGACCACATCATGAAAGAACTTTGTGCATTTGTCTGAGCTCCTCAAATAAGTGCTCTTTGCTCTTTGTTGATAGTACATCTTCTCCGCATTCGATAAGAGAATTGCACGCCTCCTTATGTCACTATAATTTGCGGATATGGAGCCACCTGATAGTATGCTTTGTTGTGCCTCCTCTAACTCCACATTTTCCCTCTTTGCCTTCTCCAAAATGTGCCCAAAACCCTTCTTGTTCAGCTCCCTCAAAACAACCTTCAATCTGAACATTTTGGTTTTGAGGCGAAATTGCGCATTTCCTTGCACTAGGGTAGCCCATGAGTGTTCCACTAGCCTCTTGTAGTCTTGGTGTAGAGTTCACATATTCAAAAACTTGAAAGGCTTTGCTGGTCGCTCCTTGTCTAGGATGTGAACCGTGTTGCAAGAATGATCGGAAGACATCCCGGGGGCCGAAAATTCTGAATAAGCATCAAAATCCTCCAAAAGCCACTTTGAGTTCACTATTGCTCTATCCAACTTGGAAGTAACACTATTACCTTTAGACCAAGTGAATCTATAACCTATAGATCGTAGGTCCACCATTCCACACCCATGGGCAAATCTTTGAAGGTCCCTCATTGATAAGTACTATTTTGTTGATCATTTCAGATTCTAAAATCCATGTTTGACCCATATTTTACTTGTTTAATATTGAATTTATCCTAGGTTTTATGAATTTATTCTATTTTGGCTTTATTGTAAATCTTGATACATTGGAAATATTTTGGCACTAAATTGTCAATCTATTTTTATAGGCTTGGAAGGATCATGGACCTAGGTCATACTGGGTCAAACTTGAGTCAGAAGTGGACCCGGATCGAGTGATTAAGCATCCGACTAATATGGGCCGTCCGATTCAAAAACGGCTAGATCTAAGCCATCTGAGAACTTTTGAGGCAATCCGAGCTGGGGTTAAGGCTAATCAAGCACTCAGGTCAAGATCTGAAGGTTTCATCCAAATCAGAGATCATTCAGCCGTTGGATCAAGCTCAGGAGGATGTAGACCATCCATTCAAAGATCAGGTTGATCTGAGCCATCCGTTGCAAATCTGGAAGATCCGAGCTACTGAGAGGCAGATCCTGACCCTTGATCATGATCTGGAATCAACCGTTGGATGAGTTCTGAACAATCTGGGCCGTCCATTTCCAAACTATATTAACTGCCATCTGCCCCCGATCAGAGTTGTCGCGTCTTTGTCATAGTCTTCATCTTCTTCGCATTTCTTCACTGTTCTTCTTCAATTTTCTTCATCTGATGGCGTGACCGCTTGGATTCCCACCTTGGATCGAGCTCTAGATCGTCGGATCTTCTTCTCCGTGAGATTTTCAGCTCCAATTGCCACTGAACAGAGCAAAGTGAGGGTTTCGCCAGCTCTGCCATTCGAATTTCTTGGATCTCGGTTGTGTGCCGTTTTCATCCATCTGAGCTAGCCGGAGGGTTCTCTGGATTGCTCTGATCATCCCCAAGTCATCGTCGCAATCCAACACAGCGAGATCGAAGAAATCGGATGAGTTTTTCAGCCGGAAGCAGAGTTTGAGTTGAATCGATCACTGAGTCGGATTCTCTAGCGATCTGTTGAGCTAGGGGGTTCTTGGCTTGCTCTTGTGTGACGGCAAGAAGATCTTGAGCTAAGGAAGGGATTAAAGCTTAGTTTTCTTAGTGAATTTTCATTTCCGAGCAGTAGATTCAATTTCAGCGTATCAATTCAGTTTCTGAATTTTGTATCAGTGAATTTAGTTTTCTGAAACGTTTATGCATCCATTAGTGTTTTAATTCTGCAAGTTTATTAGATAGGTTGTTTGTTTAGTGAACAATTGCATTAATATCAGCTTGCTTCGCATTTAGATCATTGCTTTCGTATCAGTTCTGTTTCTGCATATCAGTCTTTCCTTGCGTATCAGTTCTTGTCTTCAGTTCCTGAATTTTGTATCAAGCGAGTTTAGTTCTTCTTCTGAATTTACATTACAGCTTGTCCCATTCAAATAACACTTGATATCAGATTTTGCGTATCAGTTTGTGGCGTATCGATTTTCATTTCTGCAAGTTAGCTGTTTCCATTTTTGCAAGTCAGTTTCATTTTCTGCAATTCTCAGTTTATCACTTCTGAATTTTGTGTCAAGTAAACATAGCTCTTCTGAACCTTATCTGAATACCAGATTCGAGCACTTGATCTCAGTTGCTTTGTTTGACTTTGCATCCAATTTGTTGTTGCATTTCTGAATTCAAGTTCTGCAGTCCTGCACATCACTTCGGCATCAAGTTTGTGTCTGAATTGCTTATGTTTCGGGTGCTGAATTTCTTCACTCATTCATGCATATCACTTCACTTATAGCTTTGCCATCCAAGCTGAGATGATCAGTTTCATACTTTGAATTGTCAGTTTACAGTTTATGCATTTAGCATCAGCTTTAGGCGCATAAGTTTTCTCCTCTTGGTATCAAGCTTGTTTCAATTATGCACTTTGTATCAAGTGCAGTTTTGGCATTGAGTGGTAGCAGTTTAAATCCAACTTTTAGTGTGCTATTGTGCTTGAAATCAGTTTGTTTCCCGTCTAGCTTGTTTATGAATTTCAATCTTCATTTCTGCATTAGTATCAATCTTCATTTCTGCAATTAGGATTAAAGTTGCGCACTAGTTTCAATTGAAGATTCAGCCACTGATTACAATTTGTTTCACATTCGTTTGCTTTGAGTTTTAATCCCTGAAGTTTAGCATAACTTGTAGTGTAGTATTTCATTCAATGTCAGATTAGTTTGCAATTTCTGCGAATTTACCTTAGTTGATTAAAGCTGTCCATTGGTTGAATTCATTAGTTGATATTACCTAGCTTAAATTTGTCTAGTTAAGTTTCTTTCCTTTTTCACTGTGATTTCATTCCTGATTGCAAACCAAACCTAAATCTTATTTGAAACCCAAAAATATTTGATGATACATAAACTCGAGCTTGAATCAAACATCCTTAATTAGCCCTAGGAAAAATACGACCTGTGGCTCCTTTACTATGTTTTTATCTTTGTTAGCAAAAAGAGTTTCCAGCTTTACAAATATCTAAATTTGAGAATCACATTCGTGACACCTATCATTGGGGATCATCAAATTTTTGGCGCCGTTGCTGGGGAACACACTAGTTGAGTTTGTTTGCTTAAGCTTGTGTGCTTATTTCATATTTTCCATACATAGTTGCTGCGATTTATTTATTTTATGACCAGGTCAGCAGGTGGTGATCTCGAAGAATTTGACCCTGAAATTGAGAGAACTTTCAGAGCAAGGAGAAACCAAGGCATAATTTCAGAGGCTATTGATATTCCTCCTCTTCAGACTATTCCTACTCATTCAGGCATTATCATGGCAGACCACCAGAAGACCATGAAAGAACTCGCAGCACCAGATGACACATTTTAGTACTCCAGTATTGCTTATCCAGAGCTGACTGGTGATTTTGAGCTTAGATCCGGACTCATCCACTTGTTGCCCAAATTTCAAGGACAGTCTGGGGAGGACCCCAACAGACACTTGCATGAGTTTCACGTTGTTTGCTCCACCATGAAGCCTCAAGGTATTTCAGAGAAAGATATCAAGCTGAGGGCTTTTCCATTTTCCCTGACTGGAGCAGCAAAGGATTGGTTCTACTATTTACCTACTGGGCACGTGTCTAGTTGGATTTTCATGAAGAAGGCATTTCTAGAAAAATACTTCCCAGCCTCCAGAACTGCAATTATCAGAAAGAGTATATGTGGTATACAACAAATGGTGGGAGAGACTCTTTATGACTACTGGGAGAGATTTAACAAGCTATGCTCCAGTTGCCCACAGCACTAGATCAGCGAGTAGCTCCTCATTCTGTACTTCTACGAGGGATTATTGCAGATGGATAGGATCATGATAGATGCTGCAGCTGGAGGAGCCCTAGTTAACAAAACGCTAGATCAAGCTAGGGAGCTTATTTCAAACATGGCAGAGAACTCACAACAGTTTGGAAGTAGAGCTTTGTCTACTAGAGGAGTTAATGAAGTTCAGATGGTATCAAATGAGTAGAAAGAAATCAAGAAGTTCATTGGTAGAGCTCACATCATTGATAAAGCAAATGACTCTTAATAATGCAAGCCAAAATCTCAACTTTTCGGTACCTCCACAATCAAGCCAAGTGATGAGGGTATGTGGAATTTGCTCTAGTCAGGAACATAATTCAGATTCATGTCCCAACCTCCAACAAGATGAGACAATAGCGGCGTTAGTTAGGGGACAATTTCAAGCCCGGAATAACCCCTACTCCTCTACTTATAACCCTAGTTGGAGGGATCATTCAAATCTGAGGTATGAAAATTCTTTCTACCAACAAAACCCACAACAACAACAATTTCAGCAGCCTCAACAAAATTTCCAGCAACCGCAGCAATCTCAGCACCAAAATCAGCAATTCCAGCCAACATTTCAGCAATTCCATCCCTAAAATCAGCAATTCCAGCAACCATTTCAAGGGAATCAACAAGGTTTCCAAGGGAATTTGAATTTTCAGCAACAATATCAACCCTTACAGCAACAATTCCAACAACCACAGCAAAGTTTTCAGCCTTGGAATCAAAGTTTTCAGCCACAAAATCAAGGATTTCAGCCCACTCAGTTTCAATCTTCACCACAACCATTCCCATTTCAAAATTAGAATTTTCAAGGCTATAATTCTCAGCAAGTTCAACCATCATTCCACCTAATTATCAGCCATTTCAGCAACAATTTCAGCCCTCTTATCAGCCCCAACAGCCCCAATTTCAACAATCACAGCATGGTAATATTTTTGGCGCCATACAAAACATCGAAAGACAAATTGGACAATTGGCTAGTGGGATAAATCAAATTCAAGCTCAAGGATCAAGCCAACTACCTTCTCAAGCTACTCCTAATCCAAAGAGAAACGTTAGTGCTATTACTTTGAGGAGTGGGAAGGTTACTTCAACTCAAAAGAGTCCAAGAGCAGATTTTTTTGAAAACGGGGCAACACCTATATTTTCAGCACCAATTAGCCCTAAAACCACTTCAAAATCAGTTGGTTCCACCCCTAGTCCGTGCTCAACTCCTTCATCAAGTAATCCTGTGATTTTGGTGGAAAATGAAGGAGAAATCAGATCCGAAACCAACCTCACAGCAGCTACATCAAGTGGGACAGCAGCTCAAAATTCAGCCCCTCCAATTTCGGTTCAAGAGGAAGAAATGAGAGTTCCCTTGCCCTTCCACAGTGGAAAACTCAAGCCAAAAGACAAGTGGAGGAGGAGAAAACTAAAGAATACAATGAGCTTGTAAAATTGTTTAACAAAGTAGAGATTAATGTACCCCTGTTGACCATGATTAAACAGATTCCTAAGTATGCAAAATTCCTGAAAGATTTATGTGTTCACAAGAAGAAGCTTAAGGAGAATGAGTTGGTCAGCTTAGGGAAAAATGTTTCAGCACTCATTCATGCCATACCTCAAAAGTGTGAAGACCCTGGAGTTTTTACTGTATCATGTGAGATAGGGAGGACTATGTTTCATGATGCTATGCTAGATTTGGGAGCCTCCATCAATGTAATGCCCAGATCGGTCTTCCAGATGCTTGGCATTGGGCCTTTACATCCCACTGGAGTGGTAATTCAGTTAGCTGACAGAAGCCAGACCCATCCAGCAGGAGTTATTGAAGATGTTTTGGTAAAAGTTAAAGAGTTAATTTTCCCTGCAGACTTCTACATTCTAGACATGGAAGGAGACTATCTTGCACATAGATCCCCACTCATCTTAGGGAGGCCTTTTCTGAAGACTTCCAGAACAAAAATTGATGTTTATGCTGGCACATGTTCGATGGAAGTGGGGGACACAGTAGTCCAGTTTAGTATTTTCGATGCCATGAAGTACCTTAGGGAAGATCACTTTATTATGAGCATTGACATTCTGGATGGACTGGTTGATACAGATTCAGTGGTTGAGGGAGTTCCACATGATTTTTCTGGAGGAGATATTTTTGCAGAGGAGGCTGAGGGAGTACTTGCTATTGAGACAGAGGATATTTCAGAGTTTATTTCAGATTCGCTTCCAGCTGGTGAGAATTTTCTATGTGTAGGGGATTGCATAGAGCCCCAAGGATCACCTACTTCTATTGAGATTCCAGAGGATTCAGAGCACAGGTATGGTAGTGTAGGAGATTGCACAGAGCCCCAAGGATCACTCATACCCACTGAGCAGGGCCAGATTGAACTTAAGCCACTACCAGGCCACTTGAAATATGTGTACATAGGAGAGGAGCAGAATTTTCCAGTTATTATTGCACAGCATTTGGAGTCAGAGCAGGAAGAGAAATTATTGGAAGTCCTGAGGCATTACAAGAAGGCGATTCGGTGGATTTTATCAGATATACCAGGTATCAGCCCAGCTCTCTGTATGCACAGGATATTCTTGGAAGAAAATGTAAAACCGGTGAGGCAGCCACAAAGGAGACTTAATCCACTCATTTTGGACGTCGTAAAGAAAGAGGTGACTCGACTTCTACAGGCAGGTATCTTTTACCCCATTTTTGATAGTCAGTGGGTTAGTCCCATACATGTGGTGCCCAAGAAATCTGGGGTGACAGTGGTGGAAGATGGAAGCAACGAACTAGTACCCACCAGAGTTAAGAATTTCTGGAGAGTCTGCATTGATTACAGAAAGCTCAACAAGGTCACAAGGAAGGATCACTTCCCTTTACCCTTTATTGATCAGATGCTTGAAAGACTGGCAGGGAAGTCCCATTATTATTTTTTGGATGGTTATTCAGGCTACTTCCAGATTTGTATAGATCCAGAGGACCAAGAGAAGACCACCTTCACTTGCCCCTTTGGCACTTTTGCCTACAGGCGTATGCCTTTTGGACTCTGCAACGCACCCGGAACATTTCAGCGATGCATGGTAAGTATATTTGGTGAGTTACTAGAGCATTGTATGGTGATATTTATGGATGATTTTTCAGTTTTTGGCACATCTTTTGATTCATGTTTAGAAAATTTGTCTAGGGTTTTACACCGTTGCATTGACACTAACCTTGTGCTTAATTTTGAAAAATATCACTTCATGGTAGAGCATGGTATTGTACTTGGACACATAGTCTCTAGGAGAGGTATAGAGGTAGATCCTGCAAAAATAAGTGTTATTTCTTCTTTATCTTACTGCGTATGCGTACGGGACGTTCGTGCTTTCCTTGGACATGCAGGTTTCTACCGCAGATTTATTAGAGACTTTAGCGATATTGCTCGGCCCTTGACAAAACTTTTGCAGAAAGATGTTGAATTTTGCTTTGATGATAAGTGCAAAGAAGCTTTTCACAGACTCAGGGAGGCTCTTACCTCTGCTCCTATTATTAAATCACTTGATTGGAATTTGCCATTTGAATTAATGTGTGATGCATCTAACTTTGCAGTGGGAGCTGTTCTAGCACAGAGGGTGGAGGGAGCACCCCATGTCATATGCTATGCCTCCAGGACCCTGGATGCCGCCCAAGCAAATTACACTACTACTGAGAAGGAGCTTCTTGCCATAGTTTTTGCTTTAGACCGTTTCAGATCTTATTTATTGTGCTCACATGTTATTATTTTTTCTGATCATGCAGCTCTAAAATACTTGTTGAAAAAGCCTGATGCTAAACCTAGACTGATCAGATGGATGCTCCTGCTCCAAGAATTTGACCTGGAGATCAGAGACAGAAGTGGCAAAGAGAACTTAGTTGCAGATCACCTAAGCAGAATTGAAGGAGATGGATCACCTGCCACCATTGACTATGATTTTAGAGACAAGCACCTTCTTGCAGTATATGGTGAGACACCTTGGTATGCAGACCTAGTTAATTTTTTAGTAGCACATGTTTTTCCTACACACTTTTCTAAAGCTCAAAAAGATAAACTTAAAAGCGATGCAAAATTATATGTGTGAGATGATCCTTATTTATGGAAGTTTTGTAATAATCAAATAATTAGGAGATGTGTACCAGACCATGAGTTTTCTTCTGTCCTTACATTTTGCCATTCATCAGCTTGTGGGGGGCATTTTGGACCCCAAAGAACTGCTAGGAAGGTGCTAGAGTGTGGATTGTGCTGGCCCACCCTATTTCATGATTCATATGTATTTTATAAAAATTGTGATAGATGTCAGCGAACTGGGAACATAGGAGCGAGAAATGAGATGCCCCAAAATACTATACTTTTCTGTGAGATTTTTGATGTTTGGGGAATAGATTTTATGGGACTTTTTCCTGCATCTTGTGGATATTTATACATTTTACTTGCTGTAGATTATGTTTCTAAATGGGTGGAGGCCATTCTCTCCAAGACTGACGATTCTTCTGTTGTTGTTAGTTTTGTTAGGTCACACATTTTCTGCAGGTTTGGAATTCCAAGAGCCATAATAAGTGACTAAGGATCTCACTTTTGCAATAAACACATGAAGGCCTTGCTTAGTAAATATGGGGTTGTACATAAAGTTTCTACATCCTACCATCCCCAAACAAATGGACAGACTGAAATTTCTAACAGAGAGATCAAATCAATTTTGGAAAAGACCGTTGGGCCCACTAGAAAAGATTGGAGAAAAAGGCTAGATGATGCACTTTGGGCTTATAGAACGGCATTCAAGACACCGATTGGCATGTCCCCCTACCGCTTAGTGTATGGAAAATCTTGTCATCTTCCCGTGGAAATAGAGCACAAAGCATATTGGGCAGTAAAGGCATGTAATTTCGATGCTACCAAAGGGGGAGAAGAAAGAAAACTTCAACTTTAAGAACTTGAAGAGATTCGGCTAGATGCATTTGAAAATTCAAGGATTTACAAGGAAAAGACCAAAAACTTTTATGACAAGCACATCTTGAAGAAAGACTTCCAAATTGGTGACAAGGTATTATTGTACAAATCAAGGCTCAAATTGATAAGAGGTAAATTAAGGTCAAGGTGGGATGGTCCATTTATTGTAACTAACATTTTTCCCTATGGAGTTGTTGAAATTAAAGATGAATCTAACGGTTTTGTTTGGAAAGTCAATGGCCACCGACTCAAAAAGTACTTTGAAGAATTAAAAGAGCTAGAGGTGGATGATTTGGACATCAAGGACGCTATCTACCCAAATTAAGGGGAGTTTACTTTTCTTGCACTTACATTTCATTGTATATATCATTTTCATGTTTTTAGAAGTAAATGTTTCTTTTTGAAATGAATTGTTGATAATAAATTCTTAGGTAAAATAGAATGAATAAATAGACATTGTAAATACCATGTTATTTCTTTTGGTAGTTTTTCTTAATAAGTAGGAATAAATGTATCCCTCTAGGTTGTCTTCATATCATTTTAGAGTCTCTTGAAAATAAATTAAATTTGGTTGTTAAAACTTAAAGTTTGAGCTAATGGATGAATTCTTGGATGCTTGAGTACTACTTGGCAATGAATTCTAAATTAATGACTTGAGATGAATTATTTGTACCTAGTGAGAATTAGCCTTATTTTGTGACACACATATGTGATTGTACTCTAGAACTTGCTTAGGTTCTTTCAAAACCATATTTCTATGATTGGATCACATCTATAGAGGCTAATCAATTTGTTTCTCCTTTCCATATCAATTTTTGACAATAATTATCGTTGGTACATAATCTATTCTATTTTTCTTCCTATATTTTCTACTCTTAACCATACTTCTCCATGGACTTGTTTGTTTGGGATGTTTCTTGATGCTACTTTGCCCGAGACGGACAAAAGATCAAGTGTGGGGGAGGTGACTAGCGTTTTGAAATTATTTTGTATCAAAGATTCATTTCATTTCAAGAAAGGAAAAAATGCAAGAAACAAAGATGCATTTCATTTGTATCAAGGATGCATTTTATTTCATCTATGTGGTTGAAGCAATTCTGTGCCAAATTGAATTCGGCTGAAGAAGAAAGAAAATTCTGTGCTAAAGTGGAAAGGAAGTGGTCAAGTAGAGTATCAAGAAATGGAATCCAAAAGAAAAAAAATTACAAGAAGAGCATATTATTTCAGTATCACTAGATTGCAATGGATATCTCTTGCAACTTCAAGAAGTACAAGATCCGATCAGAATTGTGGAAGCCTAATTGAATGTGAAGAAGAAAAGAAAAGAAAAGAAAAGGAAGCTGAAAAATTCAGCTATGAAAAAAAACTGAATTTTGGGAGTTAAAAGAAAAAGAGTTGGAAGCAAACCGTGCCAAGTCTAAAGATCAAATGAAACCTTATGCATGTGAAGCTGCAAAGTGCTGAAAAATCTATTGAAGAGCTGTTGTTGCATCTGCAAGAAAGAAAAAAAATCAGTTGGAATCTAGTAAGGCAGTACCAACTTCAAACTGAATTCGTGCTTCCTAAAGCAGCAATACATTGCTGAATTTAAACAGGACTTGCAGAATGGTTTTTAACTGAACTCAACCTCTTGGGAGCAGATTTCAAACTACTGAATGAGATCAGCAGTGCAGTGCTATTAAGGCAAATGGATGAAATCAGTTAAGGAAAAGTGCAGTGCCGTGGTTAAAAAGAAAAGAAAAAAATGCAGTGTTGATCAGAAATTCTCAAGTGAAGCATTTAAACTCTCCACTACTATTGATGCTAATTGCTTTGAGAAATCAGAGAATTGCAAGGTCTGAAATTAATTGCCGTGGAGCTGAAACTTGAAACAGAAAAAAAAGGTGATAGAAGTGTGCCAACTTGAAGAGGATGTGTATCAAGAGTGATTCCCTAATTGTTATTTGATGTCTCAAGTTTTTTCTGATACAAACTCTGGTCGATTTGAGAGCAAAAGGAAAAACACAAGAGAAAACAGTTTTGGTCAAAAACTATGAAGCAGTTTCTCTATTTTGGCTCCATTTGAAGTCTCTAGTTCATAACAAAAAAAAAAAAAGATTAGAAGCCGAATTACAAGAAAAGATTGAACAAAAAGAAGAAGAGCAGAAGTAGAGAATGAGCTGCAAACACAAACAAAGAAATTCAGCAGCTGACCAAGAAAAAAAAAGAAGAAGGAAACAAAGTGACACGGAAGCAAATGACACAATGAGACCAATGAGGTTTTCTTCATCCGAATCAAGGGCAATGCCAAATTCTTACTCCACCACACTTTTGACTTCAATAGAAGACTATAAAGAGGGCAAAGTGCATTAGAAATATTCTAGAGCAACCAAGTTTTCCACTTCATCAATTTTCTCTATTTTCTTAACTTTTACTTCATTCTTACCATTTCATATGTCTTTAGCTTGTTTGACTCATCTCATAATTTGTGACCGGATTGCCACCTTGTTTCTCATGAATTGACAATATTGAGTTGAAATCCCCCATAACCATCCATGGTCCAAAAATGAGCCCCCCTCGCTCCAAGAGATACTCCCATAATTGTCTTCTGTTGGATACTGAGTGAAGCCCATATATGAAGGTAACATATAAACCCCGACTGGAAACTCGACATTGAACATATGTATGAATGCATTGCTCCGTCTTGCTTATAATATCCACATCAGCTTGCTGCTCATCCCAAAGATGCAAGATCCGTCCATGATTAGAAATATCAAAATTATGCACACACTTCGTACCTTGGAACCTTCTTTGCATGATAGGTTCAATATCGTCTTCTTTAAGCTTGGTCTCCAATAATGCTAGTACTTGAATGTCTTTGCTCCTTAGGAGGTGTTGGACACCCCCATGTTTTAGGGGCTGATGGAAGCCCCTGATGTTCCAGGATGCAATCTTCATTGTCCACCATTGTGGGCTGCTCGCACCCGTGTAGTCCTTGTATTTTGCTTTCCCCTTCTGTTGTAGTATTGGAAGTTTGGAATAGAAGTCTCATCTTGATGGAAAGAAGACCCTCCCAAAGGAGGAGAGCCCTCACCCCTAGCTGTTGTACCCTTCTCCTTTAACACCTCCGGAGCCGCATTTTGATGTGAATTTGGGATAGTAGTGCTTGGGACTCCCCCATCCTCTTGCCCAAACATTCCCATACAATCTTCCTCTACAGGAATTAGACTATGAAGGACCATTGCCGTGGAATTTTGATCAACTTGGGTTGTTTCATTCGGCACTTCTTGCTGTCCACTTTGTTGCGCACAGTCATGCTCTTCATTCGACATTTGTGGTTGATCTTGCTGTTGTTGGTCATTTGGCGCTTGTTGTTGTTGTTGCCTAGGTTGCCATTGTCTCCTTGTACGTGTGTTACCTCTTGCTCTTCCGCGTCCTCGAGTAGATTGGGATCTTGCCCTTGCATTGTACTCCCTTGGCCGGCTTCTTGCATTCCTTTGATGTTGCTGTCCATTTCGATCAGCCCCTCCACAGTGCCCATTTTTGTGCCCAATTTTCTTACAAACGTCACAGAAATCCGGTAGCATCTCATAGACAATCTTTAGGTTGGTTTGTGCTCCCATAGGTAGTGTAATTGACACTTCTATGACCCTTTCACCGAAAGTCGAAATCTCCACCATAAGCCTTGCATACTCCAACCTTTCCCTTGTGCGTGCCAACTTATCGGTATAGAGTGGTTTTCCAACCTCCGATCCCACCATACTCGAGACTTTTTGCGACCAACAGTCTGGAGGCAATACATGCACTTGAATCCAAGCCGGCACTAGCCTGCAATCTTCATCGAACAAGAAACATTGTGGCATGACTTTGAGGAAAATAGGTATCTTATACACAAAGTATAGTCCCTTCTTCAACACGCTGTCCATATCTTGCTCTGTTTCGAATTGGAATATAATCCATCCGCTCTTATGCATAAAGAACTTGTACGGAACTCTCCATCGATTGGCCATCCAACTAATTCTATTCTTGTCCGGTCGTTGCCCCATAAAACATCCAACAAGACAAAATCCCAAAGTATCTTCCATGTTATCAATGTCTTTATAACCAAAACTAACCTTTCACCTTTGGCTTGATATTGATCCAACATCACAGCTTGTTTTGTCTTCCTATTGTCTTTGAAAAGGCTTGCCCAAGATCTCTTTTTAGTTGGCTGATCATTACCACGAACTCCAACAGCCAATCCGTTTGCTTCCTCCACTTGTGTCTCTGTAAAAGCCTCCTCCGGTGATGTTCGTGGCAAGGCCGACCCTCCTATGCTTCCCTCTTGGTGTTGGCCCTGTTGAGGAGCAACATTTTCCTCACTTGGGTCTTCATGAAATGCCACATCATAAGCCACCTCATTCTCCACTTCAAAGGCCGGATTGGTTGCTTGTATTGGTGTGCTACCTTCATTGGACATTTGTTCTTTCACCTCATCTTGACTTGCTACATCCCTAGCTCCTTTTTGACCTAAAAACCTTTAGAATTCCTCTTCTTCTTGGCCATTTTGACTGATGATTACAGTTGCCTCTTGGGAAGGACAATAGCCACCCAATTCCCCCAATAAGAGCTCACCTCATTGCATGCCTTGTTTCTTTCACCTTCTTAGTGGATTGCCGCCCACCCCTGAACCAACCACGTGGCACTTGGTTGGGGCGGAGCCTTGGCCTGCTCCTGGCCGGAGAAGATGGCCGGAGCCGGCAAAGTTTGTTGGAAAACACCAAAAGCTCACCGGAAGCTCCAAAAACCACACAAACTCCACTTTTTAGCCAAGAAAAACTATAAGGAACCATTTAGCTTTATTCCTAGCGCCTTGAAACCTCTGTGAATGACCTCCACCAGCCGGAGAAGATGGCCGGAACTGGCAAAGTTCGTCGGAAAACACCAAAAGCTCACCAGAAGCTCCAAAAACCACCCCTTTGAATATGGGTAAACTTTTTATAGTGACTAGCCCCACCGCCGAAACGGTCCCCTTCATCAGAAACCCCCTTCCGGGATTTCTAGAGGCATAGTACCACTGATTGATAAAAGCATAATTATTGAATTAATATCGAGCATATTATTGTAAATAATGTCCCGTATATTATTGGCAATAATATCTCAGTCAATAAATATTAGTCGCTAAGAGGACTCGAACCCGGAACCTCAAGCAACATATGTCTCCATGCTTACCACTTGAGCTAAGACACTTTGACGCATATAATGTGGTCTTTGGTTCTTGCTTTGGTGGAGGTAGGAGCTTCTTCTTGCTCCGGTATGGAAGTGGGTCTCTCCTCCCCCTCAATCCTGAGGTGATGAACTCTTCCTCTTCCCTTGATGAAGTGTACGACTTCTCACTTTCTTCTTCCACTTCACTTGATGAAATTGACAATTCTTTTTCTTTTTCTTCTTCTTGACCCGTTTGACTTGTCTTCTTGGGCTCTTGAGCTTGCGTAGGATTCTCATGATATTCTACCAACTTGTTCCATAGCTCATATGCATTTTGATATTTTCCTACACCACTAATTACATTGTTAGATAAGATATTAAGTAAAATTGCAATCACCTTTTCATTTGCCTTTGATTGATTTTGTTACTCTTGATTCCAATATCTTGGTCGGAGATTCTTCCCATGCTTATCTTTAGGAATTTCGAATGGTTCTTCAATCACAATTCTAAGGTCCCACTCCATTCCGAACCATGTCTCTATCCACATCCTCCATGTAACGACCCGTAAAATTTTTTCAATATTTTTCTTTAAAATATTGATCAGGCCTAGATAGATTCTCGAGGAACATAGGGACACTAGTATAAACCTTAGCATGATTATCCATGATTTTCGATATAGATTAGGAAGCTAAGTAATAATGGGCCTTACATGGGCCCTTCTAATACCATGGCTATTAAGGGACCTTAGGTAAAAATGTCATCATAAATGGAAATGGATTTCAATTAGAAATATTAACATAAGCCTTAGTGGACTCTTATATGGGCCTTGGCAAAAATAATTATAAAAGTAATAAAAAAAAGTGCATGCACCAAGGATTAAACCTTGGACCTAGTGTATCACTATGCATGTACTAACCAATTCACCTAGCAAGGGAGTGCTATTAGAGAATGAAGAGGATTTTGGTTAAGGCTTAAGGAAGTGAAGGGTCACCATGAGAAGAGGCACCATGCCCCTTCACTTGCCTCCTTGCTTAGTATATAAGAGAGGGATGGGGAAATGAAGAGATAACTTGGCACTTAAGTTATAGTTTCTCCTCCTCTTCTCTTCCATCAAAGCTTCCCTCTCTCCTTCTTCCTCCTCCTAGCCGAAACCCACAAGGGGGTTTCTCCCTTGGAAAAGCTTCACAAGGGGACTCTCTCTTGAAGATCCAAGGCTACAAGGGCTAGGGGTGATCAAGGGACAACAAGGTCTTCATCCTCTTCTCTATTTAGGGTCTATAACCAAGACACCAAGGGTAAGACTCCCTCCCCTGTGGTATAATGTTTTCCTTGATGTTTATCATGATTTAAGTTTGTTTGGGATTTATATTGAGAAAGCCATGAACTAGGATTTTTTTAATAGTTTCGGCCAAGCAAGTTGTGGAGATATAAGATGATGTTAAAATCTTATTTGTGTTTCCTAGTGATTTCTCATGATGAATAAAGAATAAATTGTGATTTAGAAAAATTTTGTAGCACCCTAAGACCCTCTACAAGTTTCGGCCACCACCATGTTTCCATGGTTAGGATTGGATCTAACTCTCTAATAATGTTTCTTATGTTTCCTCATGATGCAAGGGATGTTAATGGTGATTTATGTGAATTTTTACATGCCCTTATGACCCTTGTAAGTTTCGGCCAAGATAGGTTATAGGGCAAGGAGTTAGGGCTAACTCCAAGCAAGGGTTCTAATGGTTTCCTATGGTGTTGTATGTAAGGTATTAGATGTAAATT
This sequence comes from Boesenbergia rotunda, assembly GCA_024364735.1. Lineage (NCBI taxonomy): Eukaryota > Viridiplantae > Streptophyta > Magnoliopsida > Zingiberales > Zingiberaceae > Boesenbergia > Boesenbergia rotunda. Next base: position 202,686 of record JAGFNQ010001410.1, on the reverse strand, counting down.
GAGAATTGTATGAATTTTTCCATGTACTTGTGACCCTATAGGGTTTCGGCCAAGACCAAGATGTAGGGCTAGGACTTAGGGTTAACCCCAATCATGGGGTCTAATGGTTTCCTATGGCATTGTATGTAATGTATGAGCTTTCTTTTATTTATGGGACCTTTCATGTTGCTTGAATAATGGGATCTCCTCCTATTAAACATTCGGCCAAGCTCATAATCTAGGGTTTGGGTTGGGTTAAGGTTTCAAGGATACTTGTTTATGGTTTACTATGATGTATGTATATGTTTAAGCATGTTGTAAGAATTTTTATGTTGCCTAAAACCCTAGCTTTATGTGCTATATATCATGACTTGTATGTTAGGTTATGTGCTATACTTATTCATGAATGTTTTAAACCATATACCATGAACACATGTATTGTGATATAGGCCTCATGTTTATGTAGAATAATGCATGTATGATGTTAAATGCCTATGATAGATATATGATTATGAAGGTCTATGCATGTGCTATGTTGAATACCATGAACCTAGGTGGTATGTGTTATGCTCATATAGATCCTACCCATGCATGCTTTATGATAGATACTATGATTATGTACGCTACTTGATATGCATCATGTATGTAATGCATGCTTACTTTATGTACCATGATCATGCAAGCTTGATGAACTAAGATGATGTTTATGCCTTAAGGCATAATTATGTATGTATGCCATGCTTATGAATAAAGATGATGAATGAAATTGATGTTAATGCCTCTAAGGCATAATGATGTATGCATGACATACCTTATGAATGAAGACGATGAATGATGATGATGTTCATGCCTTTAGGGCATAATGATGTTATGCATTAACTATGAATGATGAAATGCTAAGTATGTTTTATGTCATGCTTCATGTAATAAGATCATGTTTATGTCATTAAATATGCTATGAATGTCCTATGAATGATGAAGCATGTGAAGCTATTTTACTTTATGAATGGGCTTGTACCGGACCGAAGTAAGGGTCCAAGGGATGGGCTCCTCATGTAAGCCTCGGTGTGGGACTACCGCAGCTGTCCCCGGTTCTGGGATTACGTCACTGTCCAACAGGGATGAGCTCCTCATGAAAGCCTCGATTTTTGGGACTACTGATAAGTACCATTTTATTGATTATTTTAGTTGCTAAAATCCAAGTTTGACCTATATTTTTCTTGCTTAATTGTGAATTTACCCTAGGTTCTAGAAATTATTGCTATTTTGGACTTAATTGCAAATTTGTACATATTTGGATTATGTGGCCACTAAATTTTTGATCTATTTTTTGTAGGCATGAAGGATCATGGACCTAGGGCATACTGGGTTAAACTTGAGTCGGAAGAGGACCCAGATCGAGTTATCAAGCTTCGGATTAATCTGGGCCGTCCGATTCAAAAGAGGCTAGATCTGAGCCATCTGGGACCATCTGAAGCAATCCAAGCTAGGGTTAGGGCTGATCAAGCACTCTGATCAAGATCTAAAGGTTTCATCCCAACCAGAGCTTATTCAACCGTTGGATCAAACTCAGAGGGTTCTAGATCGTCCATTCAAAGATTAGGTTGATTTGAACCGTCCGTTGCACATCTGGAGGATCCGAGCTACCACGAGGCAGATCCTGACCCTTGATCAATATCATCAACGTTTGGGTCAGATCAGATGAAGATCAGCCGTTGGATCAAGCCAAATCAATCTGAACCGTCCAATGCTAAGTACTTAATCAAAATTTCCGCAGCTTCATCCCTTGTCGCATCTTCGCCGCACAGTCCATCTTCTTCAGCGTAGTTCTTCGTTTTTGCTTCAATTTTCTTCAACCTGAAGGCGTGACCCATCAATTCCGATCTTAGAGCAAGTTCCAGATCTTTGGGAAGCTGTTGTCGTGAAGTCTCTAGCCCTAAATTGCCCAAGAACAGAGCTGATTGAGGTCTCATCAACTCTGCCATCGATTGCCTTGATTCTGATTTTGTTCCATCCTTAATCAATCTGAGCTATCTGGAGGGGTTCTCAGGTAAGCTCAGATCATTCCCAAGCCATCAGAACAATTGGACAAAGCTAGATTGAGGAGATCGAAGGGGTTTTCAGATTTGAGCAGAGCTGAGTTGGTTTGATTCGCAGATTCAGTTTTCCCATCGGTTTGTTGAGCTTAGGGGTTCGAGGCTCACCCTTGCGTGACAAACAAGGAGTTCTTGAGCTAAGAGAAGGAGTTGATGGTAGATTCTTTAGTTAATTTCAGTTTGTAGCTGTAATTTCATTTCTGAATGTTATTTCTGTTTTTGAAATTTCTGTATCAGCTATAGTTTAACTTTCCGAATAGTTTCTGCTCTAATTAGTGTTCAAATTCAGCTTCGTAATTAGTTAGATTGTTGTTAATGTCTAGTTACCTTTAATTTCAGTTCATTTCCTGTTTAATGGCTTGCGTATCAGTTTTGTTAGCTGCGTATCAGATTTTTCAGCACTTCAATTCTGCGTATCAGTCCTCTCCTTCAGCATTTGAACTTTGTCTCAAGTAGTTGTTAGATCTTCTTTTAGCTGCCTTGGAACTTTGTTGCATTTGATCTGTTGATCCTTTTCTGCATTCCTGCATTCATAGAATCAAGTTTAGCGATTTCATCTCTGCATTCAAGTATTTCTGCACTTAGCTCAGTTCTGAATTTTCGATTCTGCATCCATTTGTTTGGAGGATTACATTCGGTTTATTTGTTGCACATTTATTTGTTTCCATTAGTTGTAATTCTGCTTTTGTATCAAATAACAACTCAAGTTTACAGTTTGGCATTTCTGATTGTTGCATCAGTTTGTTTATGCGTATCAGTTTGTCTCGGCAAAAGTCAGTCCATCTCTGCAAGTCTGTTTCTTCTCTGTAGAAATTAGTTGTAGTTGCTGAAGTTGTGTCAAGAGGTGCATTAGCTTTTGTTGTATCTTGTCTAAATTAGAGTAGGGCATTCGAATTTAGTTCAATCTATTAGACTCTGCATCTGAATTAACCTGCAATAGTTTGATTCTGAATTACTGCATTTCTGCTCTCCATTCAAATTGTTGCGGCATTCATGGATTGTTTATGCAGAAACATAAATTGTATTGGAACTGATCAGTCTGATTTCTGAGCATCAGTTTTGAGTGTATCAATGAATCATTTCTGAATTCATGTAGTTGCATTCGGTCCATGACTGAATTTCTGCATTTCAATTCTACATCTAGATACATTGCTGGATTGTTGCTTTCAGTTCTGAGTTTTATCCTGCATTCATGCGTAGCACCTCATTTAGAGCTTCGTTTTCAAAGTGAATTGATTAGTTTTAATCTGAGATGATCAGCTTTAATGTATGCAGTCAGTTTTAGTCTTTGGCACATCAGTTTTTATCTCATTTTGGTATCAAGTTTGTAAATGGCTTGCACTTTGTATCAAGGAAAGTCTTGGCACTGAGTTTGTATCAGTTTGATTAAATATTGAGTTGCATTCGGTTTGTTTAGAGTAATAATTCCTGAAGCTAATATCTGCATTAGTATCCATCAAAATTTGAATTGATTTCATATCGGATTTGTTTTCCAAATTAGGCTAAATCACATTTAAGCTTCTAAATTGTTTGAGTTCATTGTTGGAATCACTTGGGTTAAGTTCCATAGCCGAGTTCTTTACTTTTTCATTGAGATTTCATTTCCGATTGCAACCCAAAATCCAAATATTTATTTGAAACCCGAAAATATTAACGACACATAAATACAAGTTTGAATCAAACAACCTCAACTAGTCCCTAGGAAAAATACGACCTGTGGCCCCTTTACTACATTTTCATACTTTGATTGCAAAAAGGGTTTCCAGCTTCACACATCTAAATTTTGAGATCCACATTCGTGACACCTATCCCGGGTCCATCAACTACCGCAGCAGTCCTTACCCTAGTAGGTCGAGATTAGCTACCTCGTATTTACTAGGGATGCGCGCATATGATGTATGTATGTGGTACAAGCCAGGGCCCCATGATGTGATGATTATATTTAAGTATTTATAATTATGATTTTTTTTTCAAATAAGCATCCTTATGTTATATGCATTTGACTCATGCATCCAATCATGTTATGCATCATGTCATGTTAAATGTTCATATGCTTATGTTTTATGTTAAGAACCATGCCATGTTAAATGTTTCATATGCTTATGTCTCATGTTAAGAACCATGTCATGTTAAATGTTTCATATGCTTATGTTTTATGTTAAGAACCATGCCATGTTAAATGTTTCATATGCTTATGTTTTATGTTAAGAACCATGCCATGTTAAATGTTTCATATGCTTATGTTTTATGTTAAGAACCATGTCATGTTAAATATTTCATATGCTTATGTCTCATGTTAAGAACCATGCCATGTTAAATGTTTCATATGCTTATGTTTTATGTTAAGAACCATGCCATGTTAAATGTTTCATATGCTTATGTCTTATGTTACGCACCATGTCATGTTAAATGTTTCATATGCTTATGTGTTATGTGACGTATGGTTTTGGTGAGTAGGAAAGGGTCTTACTAAGCCTATGTGCTTATAGTTTTATTTTCTTATACCGCAGACCAAGCAAGAGGATATTAAGTGAAGAAGCAGGAGGGGCAAGAGTGTGTGTGTGGCAGTGACATGGCAAAGGAAAAAGAAAAAAAAGATTCTCATGTTTATACTTTGTCACATGTCTTATGTTTTGCATTGTCTCCTTAAGTTCATGCTATACTTATGATAGTCATGCCTAAAAGAATAACTTACTACCTATGTTGCTTATGGATGATTTATGTGAAGTTCATATCATGATGTTACGTACAATGTTAACATTCTAAGGTACCATGTCACGATGTTTAGAAATGATAGTTAAGGCATGTCTACATAATTCAAGTGTTAGTTGCATGTATGTATAAAGTTTTAAATTATTCCGCTGCATTACGATGTTCACATGCCCCTATGTATGTTAGCGTAACGCCGCCTCTCACCACGCCGTAAGATGCTGGAAAAAGGCGGGCATTACAGGTTGGTATTAGAGCAGTTTGCCATTTCACTACACACACATCAAGCCTTCTTCCTGCAGCTTCCAAGTAAGTACCTCTATGCTTACCTTATCTACTTTTATGATTCTAGAATATGCAAGTATGGATGATACCTTATGATTCTAGAATATGCAAGTATGAATGATACCTTATGATAGAAAGTACTTTTAGGATATATAAATATGAACGATACCTTACCTTATTTTATGAAATCGAATACTTTAGAGCTTGATATGTGGGTAGGAATAACAATAACTTATATTAGCCTTAAATGTTCATAATCAGCTATAACTTCTCTAACAACACTAATATACTTATTTCATTATCTTTAATCTTCAACAAAATCTTAATATATTAAAACTTCGCACTTTAGAGACTGTATTACTGAACTTAATCTATTATCGTTTATATCTTCTTAATTGCTTTCTTCTTATTAGAGTACTTACTTTTCTATGCTCTTTTCTAACTTACTATCAAATCTATCTTCTCTCTAGTAGTTTTTAATCTACTTACTACTACTCTATAAATTAAAGCATATTTATATTTTAGCTCTTCTCGTTCTCTAATTTATTCTCTTGCTTACATAACATACATCTTTTCTCAACTTATATCTTTCTCTGTATATCTATCTTCACATTCTTTCAAAAAAAAAATTCTCATATAACGTTTTTCATAAGCTTTAGCATATCTATCGCAAAATACAATACATTCTTAACAATTATAATTAAACAATACACTAATTCTAAATATCTATTTAAATTCATTTTGAATACTTTACATTTTAAGCTGTCTAGTCTTCTGATTCACATCTCCGTTTTTCTCATCTTTTACTTGATTATCATTGTTTAATCAGTTCTTTTTATATCAACTTACTCAATAGTCTTACATCACACTAATCTTTTAGTATAAATTCAAGCTACTTCATAACTCCTTAATGTTAATACTACTTTGTTTCATAAGTTCATTTTTTTTCACAAAATTTGCTTCTCTCCTTCTAGTAATTATCGCAATCTTATTTTATTTATAAGAATAACTTCTTTTCTAAAGTATATCTTCAAATTGTTTGATACTTCATCTCAATTCTCTTAAATCTCTTATAATTATAATTATTACTTATCATCTCATCACACACATAGCAAGTTGTAATTTATTAAGTAGTAATAAAACTGATTAAAAGTAGTTCTATGTTATAGCAGAAGGAAAAAAGAAAATTTCACAAGTAGCATTTAGTTCAGTGTGTGTAATGAGTTGAGTGAGAATTAGAAGTTGCAGTAAGAGTAGATAATAGAATTATATTTCATATTATAAATCTTATACTAGATATATTAGAAACATATTATGAACGTAATGTAAGTGTTAATAATTATTATGGTTTTATAACTATTTAAGATTAGTAGAGTAAGTTTCAAAGTTTTTAACATTAAAGTAACAACTATACCAACTTCTATGAATAAAAGAGCGAGTTACAGGAAAACGTAGTTTTGACATAAGTAAGTTAGAAATTATAGTCCGTAAGATGAACATTATAAGAGCATAAATAAGTAGTCGATAAACTTCTTATAATGTAGAGAAAGTTAACATATATATATATATAAAAGAAGATAAAAAGTGAAAATGAATATCTATAAAATGTATAATACATAAACTAGAAGCAGAAGAGTGCAATAGGTGAAGAAGGGAGTTGGTGCCGATATCTGTGCTTAGCGGAATTCGCTTACAATAATAACTACCAAGCTACTATCGGAATGACACCTTATGAAGCTTTGTACGGGAGGAGATGTAGGTCTCCGATCTGTTGGTACGAAGGTGGTGAAAAGAAGGAAATGGGGCTCAAGACGGATTTTATCGACAGCGGATAGAGGCTGCTCAGAGCCGGCAAAAGAATTATGCGGATGTCCGACGTAGACCCGTGGAATTCGATGTTGGAGATTTGGTATTCCTCAAAGTGGCTCCTATAAAAGGGGTAACCAGGTTCGGGAAGAAAGGAAAACTAAGACCGCGTTATGTGTGACCGTACCCGATCCTGAGAAGAGTCGGCAAGGTGGCATATGAGCTAGAGTGCCTCAAGAGATGTCGGCTATCCATAACATGTTTCATGTGTCATGCTCAAGAAGTGTATTCCAAACATAGATCAAGTGATCGAGCCGCAGACAGTACAAGTTCAGGAGGACCTAAGTTTTGAAAGACGACCTATCCAGATCTTGGATCGGGAAATCAAAAAGCTAAGGAACAAGGAGGTACCCTTAGTCAAGGTCCTATGGCAAAGTCAAAGGTTCGAGGAAGCTACCTGGGAACGCGAGGACGAGATGAGACGCAAGTACCCGGAGCTATTCTAAGTTCGAGGACGAACTTTCACGAGGTATGGGGGATTGTAACGACCCGTAAAATTTTCTCAATATTTTTTTTTAAAATATTGATCATGCCTAGATAGATTCTCGAAGAACATAGGGACACTAGTATGAACCTTAGCATGATTATCCATGATTTTCGATATAGATTAGGAAGCTAAGTAATAATGGGCCTTACATGGGCCCTTCTAATACCATGGCTATTAAGGACCTTAGGTAAAAATATTATCATTAAAGGAAATGGATTTCAATTAGAAATATTAACATAAGCCTTAGTGGGCTCTTATATAGGCCTTGGCAAAAATAATTATAAAAGTAAGAAAAAGAAGTGCATGCACAAGGATTGAACCTTGGACCTAGTGTATCACCATACATGTACTAACCAATTCACCTAGCAAGGGAGTGCTATTAGAGAATGAAGAGGATTTTGGTTAAGGCTTAAGGAAGTGAAGGGTCACCATGAGAAGAGGCACCATGCCCCTTCACTTGCCTCCTTGCTTAGTATATAAGAGAGGGATGGGGAAATGAAGAGATAACTTGGCACTTAAGTTATAGTTTCTCCTCCTCTTCTCTTCCATCAAAGCTTCCCTCTCTCCTTCTTCCTCCTCCTAGCCGAAACCCACAAGGGGTTTTCTCCCTTGGAAAAGCTTTACAAGGGGACTCTCTCTTGAAGATCCAAGGCTTCCTACAAGGCTACAAGGGCTAGGGGTGATCAAGGGACAACAAGGTCTTCATCCTCTTCTCTATTTAGGGTCTATAACCAAGACACCAAGGGTAAGACTCCCTCCCTGTGGTATAATGGTTTTCCTTGATGTTTATCATGATTTAAGTTTGTTTGGGATTTATATTGAGAAAACCATGAACTAGGGTTTTTTTTAATAGTTTCGGCCAAGCAAGTTGTGGAGGTATAAGATGATGTTAAAACCTTATTTGTGTTTCCTAGTGCTTTCTCATGATGAATAAAGAATAAATTGTGACTTGGGGAAATTTTGTAGCACCCTAAGGCCCTCTACAAGTTTCGGCCACCACCATGTTTCCATGGTTAGGATTGGATCTAACTCTCTAATAATGTTTCTTATGTTTCCTCATGATGCAAGGGATGTTAATGGTGATTTATGTGAATTTTTACATGCCCTTATGACCCTTGTAAGTTTCGGCCAAGATAGGTTATAGGGCAAGGAGTTAGGGCTAACTCCAAGCAAGGGTTCTAATGGTTTCCTATGGTGTTGTATGTAAGGTATTAGATGTAAATTGGGAATTGTATGAATTTTTCCATATACTTGTGACCCTATAGGATTTTGATAAGCACCATTTTATTGATTATTTTAATTGTTAAAATCCATGTTTGACCTATGTTTTTATTGCTTAATTGTGATTTTACCCTAGGTTTTAGGATTTCCTCTTATTTTGGACTTAATTGCAAATTTACACATTTTTGGATTAATTGGTCACTAATTTTCTGATATATTTTTTTGTAGGCATGAAAGGATCCTAGACTATGGCATACTGGGTCAAACTTGAGTCGGATGTGAACCGGATCGAATTATCAAGCTTACAATTAATCCGGGCCGTTCGATTCAAGAGCGGCTAGATCTGAGCCATCCGGGATGATCTGAAGCAATCCGAGCTAGGGTTAGGGTTGATCAAGCTCTATGATCAAGATCTGAAGATTTTATTCCAATCAGAGCTCAATCAACCGTTGGATCAAGCAAGGAGGGCTCTAGAGTGTCCATTCACAGATAGAGTTGATCTGGACCATCCGTTGCACATCTGGAGGATCCGAGCTACCACGAGGCAGATCCTGACTCCTGATCTTCATCATCAAAGTTTGGCTCCAATCAGAGCAAGATCAGCCGTTGGATTGAAGTGGATCAATCTGGACCGTCCATTGGTTCCTATTTAATCAAATGTCGCCCGCAGCTCTTCCCTGTCGCGTCTTCGCCGCTACAGTGGCATCTTCTTCGTTTTCTTCATTTCCTTTGCATTTTTCTCAGTTTTGAAGGCGTGACCCCTCAATTCCAACTGCATTTCATCATCTGAATCTTTGGAAGACGGCATCGATCAAGAATTCTTCTCAAATTTCATCCGGACAGAGGTGTTTGAGGGTTTCGGCATCATCTGTGGTCCGAGCACTGAGATCTTGGTTACAAACCATTTCCGACTTCCGACGATCTGAGCTGCTTGTAGGGGTTCTCAGGTAAGCTCAGGTCGTCTCCAAATCACCATCGCAGCTCAACAAACCGAGATTGAAGAATTCGGATCGGAATTCTCCCAGCTGAAGTAGTTTGAGCAGATTTGATGAATTGAAGCTTATTTCCACTGATTTGCTGAGCCTAGGGGTTCGAAGCCAGCTCTTGCTTGACGACCAAGAAGATTTTGATACGGGAAGGGTTGAGGAGTAGTTTAGCTAGTTAATTTCATTGTTTTAGTTGTAAATTTCATTTTTGCCACTCGTTTCATTACTGTCTTTCTTTCAGAATTGTTTAACTTAGCTTACTAAATTGATTCTGCTATAATTAGGTTTCAGCTCTTAAGTTTGCAAGTAGTGGCTAAGTAGTTTGCTAATGAGAAATTGTAATTCGTCTAGTTTGCTTAGCATTAATGTTATTTCTGCACTTAGTTGGTAGCTGAATTCTGTTCTGCGTATCAGGTTTGTTTTCAGTGTTTGAATGCTTGTATTAAGCCTGCTTTAGTTTTGTTTTCGGAAATTGCATTTCATTTTGAGTCAGTTACACCACATGTGTTTCCCTTGCTGCGTATCACTTGCTTTCTCGCGAACCCACTCATCAATTCAGCAAGTTGTATTAGTTTCTGAAAATTACAGTTTCTGCAATTTTACAGTCATCAGAATTGGATTGGTGAGCTTAGAATTATGGGATTGAATTCAACATCAGATTTGAGTTCTTATTATCAGCTTAATTTGTTGTTAGGATCAGCATGTTTGTGTCAAATTCCATTTCCTGAATTCCAGTTCGATTCCTGATACTGCCCTGTTTTCAGTTCCAAATTTCTGCACATTCATAGTTCTGAAACTTAGCTTCGTGACCTGCATTTCAAGCTGTAATTCCTGAATTCACATCAATTGTATTCCAGTTCTTAAGAATTTCTATGTGAACATTAGCTTGGATTCGAGCAGTTCTGAAATTCTGCAATTATTTCTGCAAATCTGCAGTCTTGTTTGTGACAAGTTCTGCAAATTTTCCAAACTGATAAGTCTGATTTCCGCACATCAGTTTTAGTATATCAGTGAATTGCTACTGAATTGGTGTTTCGGCATCTGGAATCTCTGCATTCATATCATCTCTAAAATTCTGCATAATCAACTCTGCATCCAGCTGCATGCATTTCTGCATCTGAACTGAACATGCAATCCTGCACATTAAATTTCTGCAAAGCATGCCTTTCTAAGCTGCATTGAGCCATTGAAAAATCTGCAGTCAATCTCAATTTGTGGCACATTAGTTTCTCTTATCTTTGTGTCAAATTGTTAAGTGCTAGCACTTTGTATCAAGTTAAGCTTTGGCACTTGTTTTGTATCAGTTTGTTGATGGATTGCTTTGTATTTGGTTAGTTATGAGTGGTTAATCCGAAAGCAATTCTCTGCATTTAACATCAGCTTTTGACACATCAGATCTTATTCTTGGTATCAAATTGTTTCACTTTCTCACTCGGTATCAAGTCTTCATGCCTGAAATTATAGTTATAATTCTACATCAGTTTCAATCATAATGGCTGCATTGTTTTGATTCAATTACTTAGAACTTGTTATCATGTTTTTTTCCGAATCTGAAATCTACTTTGGTTTGATTGAGTTCTAATTGGTTGAGTTTTCCATTGCATTTATATAGCTTAAGCTGCTTCATTAAGTTTATCCCCTTTTTCTTGTGGTTTAATTCCGAATTCACAACCCAAAACCCAATTACTTACTTGAAACCCAAAAACACAAACGTCACTTAAATACAAGCGCGAATCAAACAACGTCAACTAGCCCCGAGAAAAATACGACCTGTGGCCCCTTTACTACGTTTTCATATTTTGATTGCAAAAAGGGTTTCCAGCAATTCATTTATAAATTCTAAATTCGATAGACTCACAATTTCGTGACAATATTTAATATATCATTTGGGTCTGTCAGGTTTCGGCCAAGACCAAGATGTAGGGCTAGGACTTAGGGTTAACCCCAATCATGGGGTCTAATGGCTTCCTATGACATTATATGTAATGTATGAGCTTTCTTTTATTTATGGGACCTTTCATGTTGCTTGAATAATGGGATCTCCTCCTATTAAACATTCGGCCAAGCTCATAATCTAGGGTTTGGGTTGGGTTAAGGTTTCAAGGATACTTGTTTATGGTTTACTATGATGTATGTATATGTTTAAGCATGTTGTAAGAATTTTTATGTTACCTAAAACCCTAGCTTTATGTGCTATATATCATGACTTGTATGTTAGGTTATGTGCTATATTTATTCATGAATGTTTTAAATCATATACCATGAACACATGTATTGTGATGTAGGCCTCATGTTTATGTAGAATAATGTATGTATGATGTTAAATGCCTATGATAGATATATGGTTATGAAGGTCTATGCATGTGCTATGTTGAATACCATGAACCTAGGTGGTATGTGTTATGCTCATATAGATCCTACCCATGCATGCTTTATGATAGATACTATGATTATGTACGCTACTTGATATGTACCATGTATGTAATGCATGCTTACTTTATGTACCATGATCATGCAAGCTTGATGAACTAAGATGATGTTTATGCCTTAAGGCATAATTATGTATGTATGCCATGCTTATGAATAAAGATGATGAATGAAATTGATGTTAATGCCTCTAAGGCATAATGATGTATGCATGACATACCTTATGAATGAAGACGATGAATGATGATGATGTTCATGCCTTTAGGGCATAATGATGTTATGCATTAACTATGAATGATGAAATGCTAAGTATGTTTTATGCCATGCTTCATGTAATAAGATCATGTTTATATCATTAAATATGCCATGAATGTCCTATGAATGATGAAGCATGTGAAGCTATTTTACTTTATGAATGGGCTTGTACCGGACCGAAGTAAGGGTCTAAGGGATGGGCTCCTCATGTAAGCCTCGGTGTGGGACTACCGCAGCTATCCCCGGTTCTGGGACTACCACAGCTGTCCAACAGGGATGGGCTCCTCATTAAAGCCTCGGTTTTTGGGACTACCGCAGCTGTCCTTACCCTAGTAGGTCGAGATTAGCTACCTCGTATTTACTAGGGATGCGCGCATATGATGTATGTATGTGGTACAAGCCAGGGCCCCATGATGTGATGATTATATTTAAGTATTTATAATTATGGTTTTTTTTTTCAAATAAGCATCCTTATGTTATATGCATTTGACTCATGCATCCATTCATGTTATGCATCATGCCATGTTAAATGTTTCATAAGCTTATGTCTCATGTTAAGAACCATGCCATGTTAAATGTTTCATATGCTTATGTCTCATGTTAAGAACCATGCCATGTTAAATGTTCATATGCTTATGTTTTATGTTAAAAACCATGCCATGTTAAATGTTTCATATGCTTATGTCTCATGTTAAGAACCATGCCATGTTAAATGTTTCATATGCTTATGTTTCATGTTAAGAACCATGCCATGTTAAATGTTTCATATGCTTATATTTTATGTTAAGAACCATGCCATGTTAAATGTTTTATATGCTTATGTCTCATGTTACGGACCATGCCATGTTAAATGTTTCATATGCTTATGTTTTATGTTAAGAATCATGCCATGTTAAATGTTTCATATGCTTATATTTTATGTTAAGAACCATGCCATGTTAAATGTTTCATATGCTTATGTTTTATGTTACGCACCATGTCATGTTAAATGTTTCATATGCTTATGTGTTATGTGACGTATGGTTTTGGTGAGTAGGAAAGGGTCTTACTAAGCCTATGTGCTTATAGTTTTATTTTCTTATACCGCAGACCAAGCAAGAGGATATTAAGTGAAGAAGCAGGAGGGGCAAGAGTGTGTGTGTGGCAGTGACATGGCAAAGGAAAAAGAAAAAAAAGATTCTCATGTTTATACTTTGTCACCTGTCTTATGTTTTGCATTGTCTCCTTAAGTTCATGCTATACTTATGATAGTCATGCCTAAAAGAATAACCTACTACCTATGTTGCTTATGGATGATTTATGTGAAGTTCATATCATGATGTTACGCACAATGTTAACATTCTAAGGTACCATGTCACGATGTTTAGAAATGATAGTTAAGGCATGTCTATATAATTCAAGTGTTAGTTGCATGTATGTATAAAGTTTTAAATTATTCCGCTGCATTACGATGTTCACATGCCCCTATGTATGTTAGCGTAATGCCGCCTCTCGCCACGCCGTTAGATGCGGGAAAAAGGTGGGTGTTACACTCCAATAGTTGAAATCCTTGGAATCATAGAGAGGTGGGATATTGATGTCATCCCCCAACTTATCTTCAATTTCCATCTTCACTAGCTTGTTCCCTCTCGGCGATTAGTTCGACAAGAGCTGTCCTTCGCTCTGATACCACTTGTTAGATCATTACGCCTTGCTAGAGGGGGGGTGAATAGCAATTTTCGGTTCGTTCTTCCTACTGTTAGTGATATGAGAAAAATGTCCTAAGGCAATCGCCTTATGATTGTAATCATTTATTTTAATAAATAAATATTCACTATTTGAGTATACATGTTTATGTATTTGATTGAGATCTTAAACTCATTTACTGAATGTCCGCAATACAATTCACAACATGAGAGAATTTGTGATGAATTCACAACTAGTGAGTATCTCTATATGTGCAATTGTGAAGTATTGAAATTGTCCCTAGTCGATGAATTGATAAAAACGGACATTATCAATTCTGTTGAGACTAGCATGGGTTATTTTCTAATCAGCTGATTCTCACTGGCTGGTGACATTGGGATGTCCGGAGATAAACATGAATGCTAGTTACGGGAACTAGTTCATTGGAGTGACTGGCTGTAAAACTTCATATGGTAGTCTACATATAGATATGTCAATGAAGTTCTTACTGCAGCTTAAGTGCGATGTTCCTTTGACTTGCGGTGTTCATGTTATCTTGGTCATGGAGACTTATACTTTGACATCTTAAGCAAGCATCTCCAAGGAGGTGTGGACCCAGGATGATTAGGTATAAGCCGAAGTGCCCGAAGATGTATGAACAACCTACAAAGGATTCACTACTCCTTGCGAGGAGATGTATACCCAAGGCCTATCGTCGAATTGTTACTCGAAGCCTCTGGCCAAAGCATGATGAATCTCTTAAATACATGAGAGTAATTAGAATCCGTAGGACGAGAAAACGTTACTTGGGCTAGGTGTGATGTAGTCAGCCTAGTGGGGACTGACACACATAGACCATGTCTTGAACCAAGTGGGTATAAGATGGTGAAGGGAATGGGGCACGATTCATTATATCTGCTGAAGGGTTTCAGAATTGTTTTTGAGGTCAACCATTGATCTTTCGATTAATTGGGGATCATGATGTATTACTAGGTGCCACTCATGATCGTTCTATAATTGATTAATTATAGACGGCCAACATAAATCGAAAGCCTATTTAGTCACACACACTACGAGTAATCCGAGGGTTTTAAAACGAGTTGAAAATTGGATTTTCCAATCAAGAGAGATTAGGTTTGGTTAAGCCAAACGATAAGTCGAATCTGAATTTTTCAGAGACGCATCGGAAGCGTAAAATGGATAAGTCTTTTGAAGACTTAATAGATGAATTAAATAAGTTTAATTCATTGGTGCGTGGCTTGGATGGGCCGGCCAAAGAGGGTCTCCATCCTCCTTGCTTGGCCGGCCACAACAAAGGGAGAGAACCAAGTTTTTGGTTCAATTTATAAAATAAACCAAGTGTGGTTTGTTTTATAAAATTATGGATGATATAAATTTTTATATAATAAACCAAGTTTGGTTTATTTTTCATGGAAATTAAAATGAACCATGGATTGGTTTATTTTATTTTATAAAATCAATCATGGATTGATTTACCATGATAAGAAAATTTATTCCATAAGAAAAAAAAGGAGACTTGGTCGATTTTATCATGAATTAAAATATGATAAAACTTGGCATGATAGAATAAGTCTCTTTTTTGAGAGGCTTGATGGTTGAGAGGCTACTATATAAAGGACCCAAGGCAAAGCTTGGAAAATAATCGAAGTATTCTTGCCTGGGCTCTCTCCCTCTCCTCCCTTCTTCCTCTTGGCGGCCACAAGTTTCTTCTCCCTTCTTCTTGCCGTGAGCACAAGGAGAAGCACCGAGGCGACGATGTTCTTCCGTTGAGACGATCTTCCTCTCTAGCCATCATCACCTTGGGATTGAGCGCAAGTCATCTTCCTCCTTCTCGCCGAAATTATGATTCCGGCCAACCTTGGTAGTGAGTTTTTCGATGTGATTACTTCTCTCTTGGTTTTTCTTGTCGCGTTCTTGGAGAATCTAGTAGTTCTCGAGAACACGAAACTCGTGGCTTTGCGAAGTCATCTCGAAGATACTCGGCGTGGACGCGAATAGAGGCGGAGCTTCCAAGGGACGCTTACGGTTGGATCTCATTCCTTCCTTCGAGTTACGTGAGGTAATACGTAAATTAGTTTATGTTTCTGCAAAATTATAAATATATGATCATGTCTACACAAGATAAAGTTGCATGCTTAGATGTGTGGTTAAATAATTTGAGAAATTATTTATGCTAAACCTTCCGCTGCACGTAATTAATTTTAAAATTACAAACCCGCATCCATGTCAACATGCACCCGGTCCCAACACCTACAAGGTTAGTTGCGCAAGCGGAATATACTAAGATAAAACTAAACAATGCTAACAAACCTATTTATGTGGTTCGGAGATAAAGACTCCTACTCCACGATAGTCCGTGAGATGGTCGATCCTTCGATCCTTCGGCAGATCACTCCCCGGATGCCCTCCGGCTAGCTCGTGTAGCTCCTTGTGGGTGGAGAAACCTCACCACAAATCCAAGTACACCTCTGAGCACCTAAGACTACTAACAAGCCTTAACCAAGCTTGTTTCGTCAAGAGCTCCCAGCCCAAACTGAGTTCTCTTTAAATAGAACTCAAGCTGAACCTCACCACCAGTCGGCTGCTCCCAGGACAGTCGACTGGTCCCAGCCAAACAGCAAGCCAACGGCTAGCTGTAACGGCTAGTTTTCGACTTTACCAGTCGACTGCTCTCAGGGTAGTCGACTGGTCCAGGATCGAAAACTCTCTGTGAGTTTCTGTGACCTTTATCAAACGACTGCCCCCATGGCAGTCGACTGGTCCACTCACACACCTAAGGTTTCCCTTCCCGAGTACACTTCTCTCAGCACTCGAACCCTAGGATTTCCCGAGTATAATCACTCAACACTTGTACCCTCACGATTCAGCTGACTCCTCACCAGCAGCCTCGACTATTGCCTTCGCGCCATCTTCATCTTTGGCTCCCGTCCCTCGCATGCACACAAGCATCCAGTTTGCCTCCATGCCATCCTTCACACATGCCTCGAAGTCCACGCCCCTCGGCTCATCGTCCCTGCTATCCATAGTCCCTCAGGTGCGCATACAAGCCTCCAGCTTGTCTCCATGCCACCCTTCACTGTACCGAGGCCGTCCAGCTAAGTCAATATGTGTAACCTGCACATCCTGTACACTCACATACACATATTAGAACACAAAGGAAAACCTAACTTAAACCCTTTGCCCAAACATCCAAACACATGGTCACTCCGGACCATAGATTGCCTCAACAAGGGGTAGTGGTAGATTGGAGCGATGTGTATTCGGTGGATCCCTCCTCTTTCGGTGATAAGAGGGGATAAGAGCGGTGCTCCCCCATATGACTTAGGGTAGGAGAGTGGTCCTTCGTCAACATCCTGTCCACATGGTCAGTCCGGAGTAGTGGCGACAGAGTGCGTGCAGTTATCACAACCCTGCCCACTTGGTCATTTGCATATGACATACGATGGTAGCTTGATTGGCTTTAGGGGGTGACAAATGACATTGCACCATGTGCATATGATGCATGCTTGCATTTGATTGAGCTATGATTGTTACATATGTTTAACATGCACATAATGGAGATATTTGTATATAGTTTTATGACCTTTTATTGGCTCGTGTGGTGCGAGTTTACTCGTGGAGGGGTTTATTATTACTCGTGTGGTACGAGCTTACTTGTGGAGGATTCCTCGAGGCTTATGATTGTTAGGATGTATACTAAAAACCTTGCTTTTATATAGACATCTACATTTTGAAAGAGAATCATAAGATCACTATTTGCATATTTCTATTAGTATGTGCATATTGTCTAATACTTTACATTGTAGATAACATGGTGTGTGGTGCCACACAGAAGATCATGATATCAGTCCCTTGTAGAGTATAAGTAGAGGCTCACAACCGAGATGGATTTGGACAAACCATCGGGATGGTTGTAGTATAATTTGGTGTTGGTTTATCTTGACCATAGAATTACACTAGTGCACTTTGTATGCATTGAGCAGGACTGACCTAGAGGTAATTCAATTTATACTGATTTTATAATTGAATCAGCCCTCAGTTATTATGGAGTATATGCTCTTAATCCCGATATAATAACGGGCACGTGTACTGAGTATTTATTGTTGGGGCAATCGACCGTGAGATGATCTGGAGGATAATGATATTTTGATGTGTGGGCAATATGGTTAAGTTAGGATTTGTACTGTTCTCATATGTGTACATGAGTGTGCAGGTGTACAGGTACACGTGGACTTGGTTGATGTCTTCGGGTGAAGAATGATATGTAGGCAAGCTGGAGGCTTGCGTGCGCATCCGTGGGACCGTTGGATAGTAGGGATGATGAGTCGAGGGACACGGACTTCGAGGTGTACGTGAAGGGTGGCATGGAGGCAAGCTGGAGGCTTACGTGCGCATCCGAGGGACGAGGGCCGAAGATGAAGAGGGCGTGAAGGCAAAAGTCAAGGCTGCTGATGAAGAGTCAATGGGTTGTGAGGGTCTGAGTATGAGTGGTTGTACTCAGGGACTAAGCCGGGAGGGTTTGAGTGCGGAGAGACTTGTACTCGGGAGTGAAACCCTAGACTTAGGTTGGACCAGTCGACTGGCCATGGGGCAGTCGACTGGTGTAGGTTGGAATAGGCTGGCAGATTCGAACGTTGTACTGTAATAGTCGAATCTGAGTGGGACCAGTCGACTGGCCTAGGGGCAGTCGACTAGTAGCGCCTATTTCAGATTCGAGCCCTATTTAAAGGGGCTTGTTTCAGACTACTATCTCTTGACGAAACAAGCTTGGTTAAGGCTTGTTAGTAGTCTTTTAAGTCCAGATCGTGTCAAGGTACTGGACGAGGTTTCTCCACCCACAAGGAGCGACAAGGATTAGCCGGAGGTTATCCGGGG
The DNA here is from genome assembly GCA_024364735.1 of Boesenbergia rotunda. Taxonomy (NCBI): domain Eukaryota; kingdom Viridiplantae; phylum Streptophyta; class Magnoliopsida; order Zingiberales; family Zingiberaceae; genus Boesenbergia; species Boesenbergia rotunda. The sequence goes on along the minus strand of JAGFNQ010001410.1, from coordinate 183,814 downwards.
ATTGATCCACCGACGGATTCTTGGATTAGTCACCCGTCCAGGGTGGATACCAAGTAAAGAATTGTTGTTAGCATTGTTCTGATATTCTTTTGCATATTATTGTTTCCGCTGCGTTAACAACGTTGTAGAGATTCAACCGAAAAAATGCTATTCACCCCCCTCTAGCACGCCAAAGCGATCCATTAGTTGGTATCAGAGCGAAGGACCGCTCTTGATTGGACTAACCGCCGAGGGAGCATACGCTAGAGGAAGAAGAACATGGAAGATAAGTTGGGGCAAGACATCAACACACCACCATCCTACAATCATGAAGAATTCGGCCATTGGAAGGCAAGGATGAAAAATTGGCTAGGGATGGATTGGGAGTGCAGGATTGCCATTGAAGACCCTTTTGAAATTTCGAGAGACAAGCACGGCAAGAGGCTTCGACCTAGATATTGGACAGATGAACAACGAGAGCAATCTAGGGCAAACGAAAAGGTAATCAATATTTTAATCGATATTTTGCCTAAAAATGTGAGTTGTGTAGGAGAATATAAAAGTGCTTATGAGTTATGAAGCAAACTAGAAGAACTTCACAAGAACCCTACACAAGCCCAACTAGTAGAAGAACCCGAAGAAATAAGCTCAAGGGTCCAAGAAGACCAAAATGAAGAGGAAGTATCAGCATCAAGAGTTGAGGGGGAAGAGAGACCTTCAACTATACAAGAGCAAGAGAAAGCTCCCATCTCCGCCAAAGTCAAATCAAAAGAGCATATTATATGCTTTGGTTACAACAAAAAGGGGCACTACAAGGATAAGTGCCCACTAGATAAAAAGGAGGTAATTCCTAAGCCCAAATCTATTCATTTAAATTCTAATATGGGTTGTAGGAATGAGGAAGCTCAAAAGGAGAAAAGAAGGAAAATTAGGTACTTCACATGCGGGGACCTAGGGCACTACCACACAAGGTGTCCAAGGAGTAAAGAGCTCAAGAAGATGGAGCATCTAAGGAAATGGGAGAAAGAAGAAAAGAAAAAGAGGAGCTCACATCAAGGGGGAGCTACAAGGGTAAGGAAGGTAATCCCTAATTTTACTTATGTTCAAAACTCCTCCACGAATGCTAGAAATGTAAATGATTGTTTGCCTAGATGCAATTTTGGTTTCAAATATCATGATAGGAATAGAAACCCTTTTGCATGCCAAAATACTCAAAATTCTATGTTTTATGATAAACCTAAGAATTCTAGGACTAAGGACCAAGGCATAAACCATAAGGAAGGGAGAAATATGCCTAGAAAAGTGGGCAAACATAGAAATGATCAAATTAGGTTTAATGAATCTAAGGTTAGGAAGTTAGAAAAGAAAAATCAAGTTCTGAGAGCAAAACTTGATAAGTTAGAGAAAAACCTAGATAGAATCGTTAGAGGGTCAAAGGGGACAAGCGTGATGCAAAAAGATAAATCTCTTACGAATGGTAGACCGAATTTAGGATACCACCCTAGGAGGGCAAATGTTGATAAAATGCCATATTTAAGGGTGCCCTATAACTATGGTAGAGAAAAGGTCAGAAATGGCAAAGAAAAGCCATTTAAAGAAAAAGAAAAGGAATTGACCAAGCATAAGGTCTATAGGGTTAAGAGAGTGAGAGTAGAAGGTCAAGAATCACCGGAAGAGCACCGGTGTGGTCTTGCCTTTGTGGAAGAGTTACCTAGGGAGGTAACTAGGGCTAGAAGCTCAAGGAAGAGCTCTAGGAACCAAAATGGGATCCATGGTCAATGGATCTCAGGTGGTCTCTTTCTAGGAAACTAGATGGACTATAGGGTGTGCCAAGAGGGTTAAAAGGCTAAGACTAGTCTTAATCCTAGAGAATTGACACACTAAAGGGAGAATTATAGAGTAAAAGGAAGAAATTGGGATGTTAATTGAGAGAAATTGGTTTTAATGCCTAAATACTATATAACTTGATGCTATGAATGAATTATGAATGAGTATGGGGAGAAGCATCAAGGTGAGGTCAAAATTAGAACTTTTGGGAAAGATTTCATGATACAATTTAGAGAAACTTGAAGTTTGTACCAATCTTGGGATTCGGGGTGATTTTGATTAAGATTATATTTTTCCCAAGGAGATATAGGATCCACAAATCTCTCCTTGAAATTTCAGATTTTTTGAAGATTTGTGGAATTAGTTAGGACTTCTGAATTTCAGACTAGAAACTGAAAAACTCAGTTTCAGTCGACTGCCATTAGGGCAGTCGACTGGTTCAGAACTGGGAACCTACTGAAGTTTTACCAGTCGACTGGCCCTAGGGCAGTCGATTGGTTCCAACTGTAATTACATTCTGTGAGGTTTCCCAGTCGACTGGCCTCCTACCAGTCGACTGGGACACGGGTTTTATAAAAGAAAATGGGCGCGCCAGGGAAGCCAAACTCTAGGGTTTTGGCAATTTTCCCGGCGACTCTCTCCTCTCCCAAGCTCTTCCTTCGTCCTCAGGCCTTTCTAAACTCTAAAATCCCTCTTTAAGTCCTTCTCTAACCCCGATTTACCCTTAGGGTTTGTTAAAACCTCTCCTCTTCAAGCCATTCTCTCAACATCAACACCATGAAAAGATTAGCAAAGAGGTATCATGATTTAAAGTTTATTTCTCCATTTAAACTTTGTTTTGATTCTAACATGATGTTTTGTTTATGTTTTCTTTGGTATTTTCTCTTTTGGGGGGGGGTATCTTGGTATGCATGCATGTGTTTGGTATCTTAGGGTTGTGTCTAAGAGATCTAGGGGTGAAGGTTCATCCCGTCCAAGTCCACAAGCTCCAGAAGAGGCAAGATTTAGGAGCTTAGAGTGTAAAAAGAGGTTTAAAGAGAATGAGTTTGTCCCAATGCATTGTCGGTACTTAAACAAAGCTTATTTTCAGGAAAAAGCACCTCAGATTATTGAGATGGTCACTCACTTTGGCATAGAACAACTTGTATACTGTCAACATGATGTTAACATTGATTTATGCAAGGAGTTCTATGGAAATTTGACTTGTATTGATTCAGAAAATAATATTTATGAATCAAGAGTGGCCGGTGTTACCATCCCCTTCACAGTCCCGATTTTGGCCAGTTTCTTAGAGTGTCGGGCTTCAAACAATGTTAATACCTATTTTCTCAACGTTATTGAGTTGCTTGAGTTTCCAGACGTCACCATCGATCAGATTCATCTGCACTATTTTAGAAGACATAGGCATGAATCTGAGCGTACCTTTGATGCAAAGCCCATGAGTCCATTTAGCCATGTTCTGTACAAGATTGTTATAGAGTGTCTCCTACCCATTGTTACTAAGGGGAGGGCAAGGATTAGATTGCCTCACCTAGTAATGATGTATGCTCTTGAGCGGAGGTTGGACATAGATGTGTCTCTTCATGTATTTACCTCCATTTGCCACTTTTCCCAGAGCGTTAATGGGAAAATCTATATGCCTTTCTGTCATGTGTTGACTGAGTTTTTCCAGTTACAATTCGGTATTCGCGTCACCAGTGCTCAGGTCAAGCACCTGTCCAAGGACTATGACCAGATTGACACTCGCCAATTGTCCTTGGCAGGTATAGAGAGTCGTTAGGGGACATTTATCTGGAGGGAGCATCCAGAGTCATCGAGCTCAGATGAGGAGCCAGGAGAGCTAGTTAACGTGTAGAGTTCACCCAGCTTTGATCCGATGTTCACCAGCTTCAGGAGGATGTTCATGTCATCCGTGAGAATATTCACGGACTTCAGCAGACGAGCAGAGGATTGAGACGACAGTTGATAGGATTACCAGCCGCCAGGATGACATGTACGAGATGCTGCGACAGTGGCATCTCGCTTCTCAGGCTCCTCCTCCTCCTCCTCCTCTAGGCGGTGACGATCATATGTTCTTCTGACCAGATGATGCAGTTTTTAGGAGTTGTTCAGTGTTGAGAGCATTATCATTATTTGATGTATTTTATACCTCTCAAACACTTTCCATTCTGATGATTGTAACTATTCTGATGATTTCAGGGCTTTGGACCTAGCTACTCTTCTAGGTCTTATGTGATAACTATTTTTATGTTTCATGTATGAAACATCTATGTATTACTTTATTATGCAGATTTATGTCATGTGATTTTGACTTGCTTCTACTATGATACATGATTTGAACTTTTGTGTGAAGACAAGTTGTGTTTTATGTTTTGGGTTACAATCTATCTATGTCTCCATGTATGATTTATTTTCTCTACTCTCAGTTATTGAAAATATTGTCATAACTTAATGATGTTTTGAATGTTACTTGATAGTTATTGTTTACTATATATTGGTTAGAAAGTTACATAATGAAACATTTATAGTAAAGGGCATGGGAAAATCTTATGCTCATTTAGACTTAAGAGAAAAAGGGGGAGGGATTTTGTCAAAATGAAAATACATATATGATAATGGAGGGTTTAGGAATCATTCTAAATGTCAAATGGAGGTGAATGAAGTTAGCAAATATAGAAAATCATGATTGGATTTCAAAGTTGATACAAAGATTGAGACTATTTGAGGACTTTAGGGTTTGTACCAAAAGTCAAGCACGGTTGATGTTTTTCATGAACCAATATTTTTCTAGGATAGGAAATACCTTAACAAGCATGCTTGCAAAGTTTCACATTTTTCGGATTTTCTGGAATTTTTTATGCGTTTCTGAATTTCAGCTGAAAATTTGAAAATGGCGTATCAGTCAACTGGTAGGGTAGCAGTCGACTGGTAGTGTGATCAGATTATGAATTTGTGATTTCTGAGGGGTTTTTCAGAAATCTGGTTGAAGTTCTATTTGGCACCAAGGGTAGGGTTGCTTGGGGCAACTTTTTGATGGTGTCAAAGGGGGAGAACTTGGGCGTTAAGTTAGGTTTGGGTTGAAACTTAACTTGATTGAGTTGTGAGTGGAGTCAAGTTGGGAGAACTTAACTTGGTATGAGCAGTAAGGATTGAAAATTGGGAGAAAGCATAGGTTAAGGGGGAGGTTGTCTCTTGGGTATTATGCTTTAATTTTCAATTGTTTTTGCTATTATCATTGCTATATGATTACCTAACTTAACATATTGCCACACATCAAAAAGGGGGAGATTGTTGGGGCAATCGACCCTGAGATGATCATGATATTTTAATGTGTGGGCAATATGGTTAAGTTAGGATTTGTGCTGTTCTCATATGTGTACATGAGTGTGCAGGTGTACAGGTACACGTGGACTTGGTTGATGTCTTCGGGTGAAGGATGGCATGGAGGCAAACTGAAGGCTTGCGTGCGCATCCGAGGGACGAGGACCGAAGATGAAGAGGGCGTGAAGGCAACAGTCAAGGCTGCTGATGAAGAGTCAACTGGGTTATGAGGGTCTGAGTATGAGTGGTTGTACTCAGGGACTAAGCCGGGAGGGTTTGAGTGCGGAGAGACCTGTACTCGGGAATGAAACCCTAGACTTAGGTTGGACCAGTCGACTGGCCATGGGGCAGTCGACTGGTGTAGGCTGGAACAGGCTGACAGATTCGAACATTGTACTGTAACGGTCGAATCTGAGTGGGGCCAGTCGACTGGCCTAGCAGTCGACTGGTAGCGCCTGTTTCAGATTCGAGCCCTATTTAAAGGGGCTCGTTTCAGACTACTATCTCTTGACGAAACAAGCTTGGTTAAGGCTTGTTAGTAGTCTTTTAAGTCCAGATCGTGTCAAGGTGCTGTGGTGAGGTTTCTCCACCCACAAGGAACGACAAGGACTAGCCGGAGGTTATCCGGGGATTGATCCACCGACGGATTCTTGGATTAGTCACCCGTCCGGGGTGAATACCAAGTAAAGAATTATTGTTAGCATTGTTCTGATATTCTTTTGTATATTATTGTTTCCGTTGCGCTAACAACGTTGTAGATATTCAACCGAAAAAGTACTATTCACCCCCCTCTAGCACGCCAAAGCGATGCATCATTTATTTCTTTGATTTATCAATGGGTGAGATTTATTGGTTAAATCGATATACCCGGTAAGTTGGGAAATAATATTATTTTAATGGTATGACGTTGATTATAGAAGGAAACCGTGTCCTGGTGAGTCGGGTTGATGATGTCTCCTTGAGGAGCTCATAAGGTTCATCATGTTAAATTCTGCAGGTGCACTTGTCCGACATGATGATAAGGTTGAGAGGTACTACTCAAGGAGTTAGATGTTAATTAATTAAATTGTCTGTAATTTAATTAATTAACGAACATTCGATATCTTAAACATGGGGAGATGCTTGCACTCATAATAGGCGGAGCCCATATTTAAATATGGGGGTTGGTGAGGTAGATCAATGAGGATCCTTTAGTGGAATGAATCTTCATTAATAGATCGGGTTTTGATCCATTAGGTGGCTAAGACCCAACTTCTCCTCATGGTCCCTATTGTAGCCCTATATATACCCATAGAGTCATAAGACCAAGGCATCCAATTGATCATTCAACCCTAAGTCTCTCCTCTCTCCCTTCTCTCTCCTAGGGCACGCCGGGGGTGGAAGGAAAGAAGAGAAGATCTCTTCTCTTTTTCTTCTTCATTCCTTCTTCTAGTTCCTAAGGTGGCCGGCGATCACAAGGGTAAGGAGGGGATCCTCTCCTCCTTTGTGTGGCGCGCGTCAACCTGAGGAGAAGAAGGGTGGCCGACGGTGAGGAGAAGAGTTCTTCATCCTTGGGTGCTTGGCGCCGCGAGCTTGGAAGAAGGGGAGAAGAGTTCTTCTTCCTTGTATGCTTGGTGCCACGTGATAGGAAGAAGAAGGGGAGGTTGGCTAGGGTTCATGTGAAGGAGAAGGTCTTCTTCTTTTCTTCTCTATCTTCTTCTTCCTTCCTAAGGTGGCCGGCGGCAACACCCTAGGGTCTAGGGTTTCGGCGCAAGTGGAAGGGGAGAAGAAAGAGCACCTTGGTGACTACGGTTCTTGGTAGATCGTCGCCCACACGACGTCCAAGAAGGGAGGGTCATACAATAGAAGATCGCGAGGTAAAAGGGAAGGTATAACTTCTCCTTTGGTTCCTTTGGCCTTTCTATATTTATCATTTTATGTTAATAATAATCTTGGACCCTGATGATAAATAAAAAAATCGGTGATCCACTCATCATCTATTCCGCGACTAATTGGTTAGGCAGGTTATAAGGCTTGAACAATAAGTTTGGTCAAGTAGTAACTCAAATTAATTAGTACGACGATGAGACGGTCGTTTGGGAAATAGGTCTCCATTCGGATTGAAAATTTTTGATCCGTGGACATGGAGAGGTTTCCCATGTGCGACTCGGAATCTACGACATCAATGATCTTATCACCCCGCAGGATTGGTTAACTCTGGTACGTATATTTTATACGATTTTGTGTGTTTTGGATTTGGTTACATTTTTGCACTTTATCATATATTTTATTTTGTCGGATAATAGTAGGATGTACGTAGGCTAACTCTTTGATTGCAGGTATGAGATTCCGACTATTATGGCTAAAATATGTGTGTATGTGATTGGTTGTGCATGTTTATAATATTATTTGAATCCTCGGGGTTGACGAGGCTAAATTTTGTATTTAATTTTTGTAATTAAATACGACACCTATTTATCCGCGCTTTTGATTTACTTTTGATCTAGATTTAATGTTACACTCCTTTATGGAGTATAGGATCGATGGATGTAAATTAAATAGCATTTTATCTCGGCTCGGAGATCCCTTTGTTAGTAGGAACCCTAGAGCCAATTATGTGATGATTGACTAGGGACTTTTTGTATCATATTCTATCATTAATAAAGACATGTTTGGTTATTATACTTACTTTGTATTTGTGCCAAATAACTAAGTATAATAATGTCCTTGGGTAGTATGTTCTTATCTATATTATATCGATTGGTTGAATCGATAGGGAGATGATGTAGTGAACACTACTCTAAACCATTCCTAGTCAAGTATTAATATTCAAGGACAATATTAATACATGGAGACTAGCATGTAGGTCAACTGATGACTTGAGCTCACAAGTTATGGATATGTGATATCAAGTTGACACATGGGTATACATTGAAGAATGTGTACTGAATTGACCCGCCATGAGAAAGTTTCATAGATTGTCATATGAGTGTCATAAACTTTCTCATGTGACTATTGGTATGAATAGTCCTTAGACCTGAAGTCACTACGGTTCCCTACATAAGGAGTTGTGTACTTTGATATCGTCAAACGTCACCCGTAACAGGGTGGACTATAAAGGCGATCACTAGGTATGTAATGAATTATGCAGAGGGATGTGAGTGATGTAGATGAGATCTATCCCTCCCATATGACGGGAGTGATATCTGTGGGCCCCTTGATCGAGTAGGACTACTGAAATGCATGACCATGCTCAAATGAGTCAATATGAGATATTGAGCTCATTTGTTTGAGTGAGTCTACTCAGGGGTCAAGAAACACAGGATTGATTGAGGATGACACGGTTTATGCCTCATTGATCAATCTAGATATCAAGGATAGAAGGATAAGGTCATACATTATCATAGTCACGGAGGTTTAGTCGAATCTCGACTTTTCTTGTTACTTGGGTAGCAGTGATGCATTGCTAGATGCCGCTCATTGCTTATGTTTCTAAAGTGATTAGGCACATTGCCAATGTCACGAGAACCTATTGGGTCACACACTAAGGACATGATGCTTCGGGAGATATGATCGGGAGCCCGAGTTGGGAACGCGGGAAGACTTAGTCGGGAGCTCGACACTCGGCAGATTGAGTGGGAGCTTGGCAGACTGAGTCGGGAGCTTGACACTCGGCAAACTGAGTCAGGAGCTCGGCACTCGGCAGATTGGGTTAGGAGCTCGCACTCGGCAGATTGGGCTGGGAGCTCGACACTCGGCAGACTGGGTCGGGAGCTCGGTAGACTTGGTCGGGAGCTCGGGACTTGGTCGGCAGACTTGGTCGGAGCTCGGGAGACTTGGTCGGGAGACCTGGTTGGAATCCCGAGAGGCCCAGTCGGAATTGCATGGGAAATTCATTAAAGTGTTTAATGAAGGAAAGAGAAAAGTCTCTCTTTATTGGATGGACAGAAGGTGAAGAGTCACATGAAAAGATGTACTATTTATTGGCTTTAATGAAGGAAAGTCAAAGAGACAAAAGACTCTTCAGATTCATGGGATGAATATAAAAGAGGTCTAGTCATTTTGAATGAAGTAAGTGTGCTTTTCCTTCTTCCCTTCCTCTCTTCTTCCTCTCATCCCTCTTGGCCAAAACCCTTGTGGGTTCTTGGTGGTCTTGTGAACTAGCTCAAGTTGCTAGCACAACTAAGGTAGTTCTCCCGAAGTTGAGAGATCGTGTCCGTCTGGATACAAATAGAGGCACGGACACTTGATCGTGCAAGAGATCCGGCGCATCTTGGGCGAGCGGGATAAGCGAAGGACACACTCCAAAGGTATACACTGTAGATAGATCTATTAGATAGATGAACTTCGTATGAGTTTTTTTTCGCATGGATCGCTCGAGGGATCTTGTTTCCTCTGCGTTTTTGGGTTTTGGTGTCGGAGATCCCAACACCCTTCATGGTGGCTTGCGCATGGATAGGGAGGAGCGGACGAGGTGGCGATACGACTAAGTGGGAGAGGGACCCTAAGTGGGAGGTTGCTAAAACCATAATAGTTGGAACAATTTATTTTTCTTGTTTATTGCTTTTAGTTTATATGCTTGTCGTGCATGCATGAAAATTCCTCAATTATAAATAAGTGGGAGAGGGACCCTAAGGGCCCCATGACCTCCATTACTAATTTGACGTGTGATGTGAACATGCTTACGCGTTGGCTCTGAGTGCCTTCTTCCCCATTGGATGAGCTTGTTCTGCGGATCACTAGGTCAGACATGATTACAGGAAATTATTTAGGAGTGTGTGATTTTCTCCATCGGACGACACATAATCCGAGATAATTTTCTTAGTATCGTGTAATGGTAAACACTTAGATGCAAATAATAGTATCCTCCCCATCGGAGTCACTGCTATTATTTGTAGGGCCGAAGAGGAACCAACTATTAATTTTATTTGTCAAAAAATTAGGTTGACAAGGTAATAAAATTAATGGGTAAAACCTCCTCTTACAAATGAAGAATTCGTATACGTCCACACTATCGTGACATACGATATTTTCGGTGTTTTGAGGTGTTGGTTGATTTTAAAATTTATTGTTTAAGAAATCAATATTTTTTGAAATCTAAAGTGTGTGATCGTTGTGATTCTCAGGAAATTTCAAAATGACTTTTAACCCACTAGTTGTAATACTTAAAGAAAATAAACTTACGGACCCTAATTACATAGATTGTAAACGGAACATGGACATTGTCTTGACTAATGAGGAGTACAATTTTGTACTCTTTGAGGTTTGTTCCCTTAAGCCTAGAGATGATTCTAGGGAAGACGAGAAAGAGAGTTATAGGGAGTGGAGAAAGACAGATGAGATGGCGCGGTATTGCATTTTGCCTTCCATGTCAAAAGCATTGCGACATCAGCATCAGGCTTCCCTACTACTTATAACATGAGGCTCAATTTTAGGGAACTCTTCGGATACCAGAATCAGAATACCAAGAAATCTCATGCCTTAGTTGTTAAAACATGTTTAGCGGTGTTATCTACCGGTACCTGGTGTGTAAATACGGGAGCCACTGATCATGTCTGCAATTCATGTTAGAATGTATACTAAAAGCCTTGCCTTTTCTGTATGGTCAACTACATTTTGAATAAGAATTACAACATCACTGTTGCATGTTTATATTAGTATGTGCAAACTGTCTGATGCTTTGTATTGTAGATAACATGGTGTGTGGTGATACACAGAAGATCATGTTATCAGTCCCTTGCAGAGTATAAGTAGAAGCTCACAACCGAGATAGAGTTGGACAAACCATTGGGATGGTTGTAGTGTAATTAGGTGTGGTTTATCTTGACCATGAAATTACACTAGTGCACTTTGAGTGCATTGAACAGGACTGACATAGAGGTGATCCGATTTATATTGACTTTTTAATTAGATCGGACCTCAGTATATTATGGATGTACATGCTCTGAATCTCGATATAATAACGGGCACATGTACTTAGTAGTTATTTCTTTGATTTACAAATGGGCGAGATTTATTCTGCTAAATCGATAGGCCCGGTAAGTTAGGAAATAATATTATTTACATGGTGTGCCATTGATTATAGACGGGATCCGTGTCCTGGTGAGTCAGGATGATGATTCCCCCTTGATGAGCTCATAAGGTTCATCATGTTAAATCCTGCAGGTGGACTTGGTCCAACATGATGATAAGGATGAGTGGAACTAGTCAAGGAGTTAGAAGTTGATTAATTAAAATTGTCAGTAATTTAAATTAATCAACGGGCATTCGATATCATAAACACGGGGATAAATTATACTCATAATAGGTGGAGCCCATATGTAAATATGAGGGTTGGTGAGGTAGTTTAATGGAGAACCTTTAGTGGAATGGTTCTTCATTAATGGATCAGGTTTGGATCCATTAGCAGGCCAAGACCAACTCCTCCTCATGGTCCCTATTGTAGCCCTATAATACCCTATGGTGGCATGAAACCAAGGATCCAATTTAACACAAGAGAACCCTAAGTCTCTCATCTCCTCTCCTCCTCTCTCTCTCCCTCTCTCGCTTGGTGCGGCACCTCCTGTTGTGGAGAAGGAGAAACCATAGTTGCTCACGCAACTTGATTTCTGATTTCTTCTCCTTGGTGTTCAAGTTGCTCACGCAACTTGATTTCTGATCCTTGATGCACAAATTGCTCATGCAACTTGCTGTTGTTGCTTAGGGAGTGGAGAAACATAGGCTGTGGAGAAGTTAATCACGCAACTTGCAGCTTGTAGAAAAGTTGCTCACGCAACTTGCAGGCTGTGGAGAAAAGTTGCTGAGTAACTTGCAGGCTGCGGAGAAGTTGCAGATTTCTGGTGGAGAAGTTACAGATTTCTATGGAGAAGTTGCTCATGCAACTTGCAGATTTCTCCATGGCAGAAACGCAACTCATGTTGCTGTGGAGAAGAAGACGAGGCACCGACGGTGGAGGAAAGAAGTAGTAAAGTTTGTGTTTGGATTTTCTTCTTCCTTCGTGTGGCCGGTGGCAACCCTTTGGTTAGGGCTTGGTTGGCGCAAGGAGAAGGGATGGACTTGGTGACCACGGTTCTTGGTAGATCGTCGCCCACACGACGTCCAAGAGGGGAGGGTCATACAATAGAAGATCGCGAGGTAAAGGAAAGGTACAACCTCTTCCTTGGCTCCTTTGATATTCTTATCATTTTATGTGGTGTATAATTAATTATCATTTGTTTAATTATTTGTTAATTAATATTGATAATTAATTATTTCGACCCCGATAATAAACACAAAAATCGGCGATCCACTTATCGTCTTTTCCGCGATCAATTGGTTAGGCGAGTTATAAGGCTTGAACTTTGAGTTTGGCCAAGTTATAACTCGAATCAATTGGTACGACGACGAGATGGTCGTACGGGAGATAGGTCTCCATTCAGATTAATTTTTTAATCCGTGGACATGGAGAGGTCTCTCATGGACGACTAGGTATTTGCTTAGGAAACCCGCCAAGCCATACTCAACAATTCATTGCAGGGGTTCCAGGAAACCCAATGACTATCTAAGGGCGAGATTATCGTCTACATGGGCAATGCTACGGAGGTGGCGGCTATTGCAGTGGGAGACGTCTATTTATCTTTTGAGATAAATAAATGTTTGATTTTGAGAAATTGCCTTTATGTACCTAGTTTTAGAAAGAATCTCATTTCGGTTTCTAAAATTATAAAGGATGGGTATTCTATTTCTTTTAATGACAAAGTTGTTATAAAAAGGAATAGAGAGATTATCTATTCAGGTGCATTGGTTGATAATTTGTACACTTTAGAATCAAAATCTCCCATGATGCAAATAGAAGTAAATAACTCATCATCTAACCAAAATAAGAGAAAAAAACCTTCGAAGATGAACCAAACATATCTTTGGCATCTAAGACTTGGTTATATTAGCCTTAGTAGGATTCAAAGGTTGATAGCCGATGGACCCTTGGGTTCATTGGTGGTGGAAGACTTCCCAACCTATGAATCATGCTTGGAAGGTAAGATGACCAACATGCCTTTCAAGGCCAAGGGGTATAGGGCCAAAGATGTGTTAGAATTGGTTCATGCTGATTTGTGTGGTCTTATGTCTATCTAGGCTAGAGGTGGCTTTGAATATTTCGTCTCTTTTATAGACGATTATTCAAGGTATGGGTACATTTACTTGATGCACCGCAAGTCTGAATGCTTTGATAAGTTCAAAGAATTCAAGGCTGATGTGGAGAAACATCAAGGCAAAAGTATCAAGATACTATGATCAGATCATGGTGGCGAGTAGCTCTTGGGAGAGTATAGGACTTACATATCAGAGGTTGAGATTCAATCCGCACCCGGTATGCCCCAACAGAACGGTGTAGCAGAGCGAAGGAATATGACTCTTATGGAGATGCATAGATCAATGATGAGTAACTCTGAGTTGCCATATTCGTTCTGGGGATATGCTCTGGAAACGACAACGTACATATTGAACTTGGTTCCATCTAAGTTAGTACCCTCTACTCCCACAGAATTGTGGACTGGGCGAAAGCCTAGTCTAAGACATATTTGGATTTGGGATAGTCTAGCACATATGCTGAAGGGAGACGCTGATAAGTTAGAATCTTGTATAGAAGTATGCTTATTCGTAGGCTATCCTAGAGCAACGAAGGGTGGTTTATTCTATAGTCCTAAGGATCAGAGTGTGATCTTTAGCACGAATGCCCGATTCTTAGAGGAAGACTATGTGATGAACCATAAGCCCATGAGTAGAATTATTCTTAAGGAATTAAGGGGGGAAGTTCCGACTTTAGTACCAACAGTACAGGAGAACATACCACAAGTCATTGCACCGTGTGTCACAGAGGATACACAAGTGGTACATCATCGTAGTGGGAGGATTGTTAGACAACATGAAAGATTCATGTTCTTGGGTGAATCATCGGCCTTGGTCCTTGGCGAACATGAACCTGACCCTTGGACCTATGACGAGGCACTCCAAGATAAAGATGTGGAATCTTAGCAAAGGACAATGAATTCTGAGATAGAATTTATGGATTCTAATCATGTCTGGGAGCTGGTAGAACCACCTAATGGTGTAAAAGCCATTGGATGCAAGTGGATCTACAAGAGAAAGAGAGGATCAGACAGGAAGGTTGAGACCTTCAAAGCTAGGTTTGTTGCGAAAGGGTATACTCAGAAAGAGGGTATCGATTATGGGTAGACCTTTTCACCGGTAGCCATGCTTAAGTCTATCCGGATTCTCTTATCTATTGTCGCTCATATGAATTATGAGGTATGACAGATGGATGTCAAGATAACTTTCCTTAACGGAAGTCTTGAGGAAACCATCTACATGAAGCAACCAGAGGCGACCAAGGAAGAATGGAGGAGTGTCAAGCAGAAATGCGTGGCGGACTCCACCATGGAAGCTGAGTATGTGGCAGTCTCTGAGGCGGCCAAGGAAGCTGTATGGCTCAGGAACTTCATGATAAACTTGGATGTGATTCCTGGTTTGCCCAGAGCTATCGCAATTTATTATGATAACAGTGGTACAGTTGTAAACTTGAAGGAACCACGAGCCCATAAGGCGAGTAAACACATAGAGCGCAAGTACCACCTGATACGAGAGATCGTAAAGCGAGGAGAAGTTGCTGTTGCTAAGATTGCATCAGAGGATAACCTGGCAGATCCTATCACTAAGGCCCTTCCGGTGAGAGCTTTTGATAGGCATGTAGAGGATATGGGAGTCAAATGTATGACATTGTGAGGACAACTGTGTCTTTTAGTATAAGTGAGAGATTGTTAGGATGTATACTAAAAACCTTAGTTTTATATACACATCTATATTTTGAAAGAGAATCACAAGATCACTGTTTGCATATTTCTATTAATATGTACATATTGTCTAATACTTTACATTGTTGATAACATGGTGTGTGGTGTCACACAGAAGATCATGTTATCAGTCCCTTGTAGAGTATAAGTAGAGACTCATAATCGAGATGGATTTGCACAAACCATTGGGATGATTGTAGTGTAATTTGGTGTTGGTTTAACTTGACCATAGAATTACACTAGTGCACTTTGTGTGCATTGAGCAGGACTGACATAGATGTGATTCAATTTATACTACCTTTATAATTGAATCAGACCTCAGTTATTATAGAGTACATGCTCTTAATTCCAATATAATAACGAGCACATGTACTTAGTATTTATTTCTTTGATTTACCAATGGGCGAGATTTATTGGTTAAATCGATAAGCCCGGTAAGTTGGAAAATAATATATTTACATGGTGTGCCGTTGATAATAGAAGGAAACCGTGTCCTAGGAAGTCGGGTTGCTGATGTCCCCTTGAGGAGATCATAAGGTTCATCATGTTAAATCCTGCAGGTGGACTTGGTACGACATGATTGTAACGACCCGAAAAATTCTCTTAATATTTTTTTAAAATATTAAGCATGTCTAGATAATTTTCTGAGGAACCTAGAAATATTAATGCGAAATTTGGCCTAGAAAATCCATGTTTTCTCATTTAAATTGGGAAAAAGGGCACTAATGGGCCTTATATGGGCTTTTTAGTACCAAAATTATTTGTGGATTTTAGGTGAAAATTAATATAAATATAAAGGGATTCTAATGGGAAATATTAACATAATTATGGAGGAATTTTTAGAGGATTTTTAGAATTTTAGGGAAAATAAAAAGAAAAAGAAAATAAAAAATAAGGTGCATGGACCAAGGATTGAACCTTTGGACCTCTTGTACAACAATGTATGCTTTAACCAACTCATCTAGCAAGGGAATGTTATAAGGGAATGAAGTGGATATTGGTTAAGGCTTAGAAGAAGATGAAGGGTCATGGAGAGACTCTTCATTTACCTCCTTAATGGGTTATAAAGAGGGGGGTTTGGGAGTTACCTCTTCTTTCCATTACTTGGCATTTTCCTCCTCCTCCTTCCCTCATCCTAGCCGAACACCATAAGGAGGATTCTCCTTGGAAAAAACTTCACAAGGGGGTCTCATCTCCAAGATCTAAAGGCTTCCCAAGGATACAAGGACAAGGGGGTTCAAGGGTCCAAAGGATTTGCAATTTTCTTTTCTTTCAAGGTTCGAAAAATCAAGAAACCCAAGGTAAGACTCCCTCACCTATGGTATAATAGTTCCTTATGATTTTCATAATTTTTAGCATGATATATTGGGGGGTTTTTGGATTTGATGTTGAAAGGAAAGAAAACCAAGAACCCTAGGTTTATGGGTTTCGTCCACAAGGATTTTAAGGTCTATAATTATGCTAAAAATCTTTATAATGTTTTCTAATATGCTCTCATGATGTTTAGAGATTAAATATAATTTTTGAAAATTTTTGGGGTACCCTAAGATACCCTAGGGTTTCGGCCAACAACAAGACCCCATGGGTGGAGTTGGGTCTAAAACCCCAAGTATGTGTTTGATGTATTAACATGATATAAGAGAGATGGAGGGTGTTTATGTGAATGTTTCACATGGCCTTGAGACCCTAGAGGTTTCGGCCAAGTACCCTAACAGGGTGGTAAGTTAGGAGTTATTTCAAGTAAGGGCCCCAATGGCCCTATGGTAAGGTATGGTTAGTGTTTAACAATTGATTTGGGGTTTTATTGGAAATTTTTCTATACCCCCATGGCCTTAAAGTTTCGGCCAAGAGTAAGATTAGGGCTAAAGGATGAGGGTTGGCCTTAAGTATGGAATCAAAGGGGTTCCTATGGCCTAGTATATGTGTATGAGATGTTGTTTGGGAAGTTATGTGAAGGTTCATGGACCTAGGGTTCCTTGGGGACTTTCAGCCAAGGACATACCCTAGGGCTAGGGTTGGGTTAAACCTACCAAGATGCTTGGGTATAGGTTACTAAGAGGTATGTTTAAGTAAGATGGAAGAATTTTTATGTTAACCAAACCATTAGTTTATATGTCATGAATTATATGATTAGGTCGTAAATGTTTAAGACATGTGCCATGATTTATGAATGATATGTATGTATGCCATGTCTTATGAATGATATGTATGTATGCCATGTTTTATGAATAATCTGTATGTATGCTATGCTATATGAATGATGTGTACCTATGCCATGTCTAAGAATGAAATGATGAATGAAGTTTAAGTATGATGAATGAATGAATATGCTATGAATGATGATGTCTTTAAGGCATAAATATGCTAAACGGCACGGTCGATGGTCGACAGTACGACGGTCGAGAGGACCGGTAAATGGGCCGGTAGACGGGCCGAGCCGTAACAAGTTATGCTATGTTAAGTATGCCATGAAGGTCTCATGAATGATGAAGCATGTAAAGTATTTTACCTTATGAATGGGCTTGTACCGGACCGAAGTATGGGTCCAAGGGATGGGCACCTTAAGAACGCCCCGGTTCTGGACTACCGACTATGCTGTCCACGGTTCTGGCACTACCGAAGCTGTGCAACAGGGATGGGCACCTTAAGAACGCCTCGGTTCGGGGACTACCGACTATGCTGTCCTTACCCTAGTAGGTCGAGGCTAGCTACCTCGTATTTACTTAGGGATGCGCGCTTATGATGTATGTATGTGGTACAAGCCAGGGCCCCAATGATATGATGATTATGTTTAATCATTTAAAAGTATGTTTTAAAGATTAAGCATCCTTCTATATATATATGCAATTGCCACATGCATCCATCCATGTTATGCATTATATTTATGATAAGAATACTATGCAAAGTAAGTTTATGCAAGGTATGTTTATGCAAATGATTTTATGTATGATTATGCTAGTTTATGATGCCATGATTTTATGCTAGTTTATGATGCCATGATTTTATGCTAGTTTATGATGCCATGATTTAATTATGTTTATGCTAAGTTAGAATGCCATGATTTTATGCTAGTTTATGATGCCATGATTTTATGCTAGTTTAGGATGCCATGATTTAATTATGTTTATGCTAAGTTAGGATGCCATGATTTTATTTATGTTCATGCTAGTTTAGGATGCCATGGTTTAATTATGTTTATGTTAAGTTAGAATGCCATGATTTTATTTATGTCCATACTAAGTTATGATGCCATGATTTATTTATGTTGTGCTAAGTTAGGACGCCATGATTTTATTTAGGTTCATGCTAAGAATGTTTATGAGGTTATGTTTATTATGTTTATGGCTATGCCAAGTATTATGCCATGCTATGAATGTTTTATGGTTATGTTTATGCCATGCTACGAATGTGATTAAGTTATGTTCATGCCATGTCGAATGGATGCTAAGTGATGAAAAGGCTTATGTTCTAAGTAAAGCACTAAGTATGTTAATGTCTTATATGCTCATGATTAAATGATGAATAGTTTTAGTGAGTAGGAAAGAGTCTTACTAAGCCTGTGTGCTTATAGTCTTATTTTCCTTATACCGCAGATCACGCAAGGGGACAGTAAGGAAGCAGCAGGAGGGCATTACGGCATGTGTGTGATAGTGACTTGGCCAAGGAGCAATATGGTTGCTCGTCTTATGATAGAACCCTACCTTTACTATTAAGTACTTGAATGTGACTCTATGACATGATGCTAAAGTATGACATGATATGATGCTAAGTATGACATGATGCTAAGTATGACATGATATGATGCTAAGTATAAAGTTAATACGCCAAGTTCCCATGTTAGGATGCTAGGAATGGTAGTAAGTGCATGTAGGTGTAAGTTTAAAGGTTTCCGCTGCATTAGGATGTCTACATGCCCTAAGTATGTTAACGTAACGCCGTTTTATGAAAAGAAAAAAAAAAGCGGGCGTTACAATGATGATAAGGTTGAGTGGTACTACTCAAGGAGTTAGATGTTAATTACTAAATTGTCAGTAATTTAATTAATTAACGAACATTCGATATCTTAAACACGGGAAGATACTTGTACTCATAATAAGTGGAGCTCATATTTAAATATGGGGGTTGGTGAGTTAGATTAATGAGAATCCTTTAGTGGAATGGATCATTATTATTGGATCGAGCATTGATCCATTAGGTGGCCAAGACCCAACTCCTCCTCATGGTCCCTATTGTAGCCCTATATATACCCATAGAGTCATGAGACCAAAGCATCTAATTGATCATCCAACCCTAAACCTCTCCTCTATTCCTCTCTCTCTCCCTTCTCTCTCCTAGGGCACGCCGGCGGGTGGAAGGAAAGAAGAGAAGATCTCTTCTTTTTTTCTTCTTCATTCCTTCTTCTAGTTCCTAAGGCGGCCGGCGATCACAAGGGTAAGGAGGAGATCCTCTCCTCCTTTGTGTGGCGCGCGGCAACTTGAGGAGAAGAAGGGTGGCCGGCGGTGAGGAGAAGAGTTCTTCTTCCTTGGGTGCTTGGCGCCGTGAGCTTGGAAGAAGGGGAGAAGAGTTCTTCTTCCTTGTGTGCTTGGTGCCGCATGATAGGAAGAAGAAGGGGAGGTTGGCTAGGGTTAATATGAAGGAGAAGGGCTTCTTCTCTTCTCCTCCATCTTCTTCTTCCTTCCTAAGGTGGCCGGCGGCAACACCCTAGGGTCTAGGGTTTCTACGCAAGTGGAAGGGGAGAAGAAAGAGCGCCTTGGTGAGTACGGTTCGTGGTAGATCGTCAAATTGTCAACAAAATTCTTTATTTTGGATTGAGCCTGTTGGGACCGGGTGCATGTTGACAAGGATACGGGTTCGTAAAATTTTAAATTTTTTCGTA
Organism: Boesenbergia rotunda; assembly: GCA_024364735.1. Classification (NCBI taxonomy): domain Eukaryota; kingdom Viridiplantae; phylum Streptophyta; class Magnoliopsida; order Zingiberales; family Zingiberaceae; genus Boesenbergia; species Boesenbergia rotunda. The sequence goes on along the minus strand of JAGFNQ010001410.1, from coordinate 164,005 downwards.
CAGCGGAAGAATTAGCATAAAATAATTTCTCGAATTATTTTAACCACGTATCTAGCATGCAACCTTATGATGTGTGGACATGATCATAAATTAAAACTTTGTGGAAAAGTAAACTAATTTACTTTGTACCTCGCGTAACTCGAAGAAAGGGACGAGATCCAACCGTAGCGTCCCTTGGAAGCTCCGCCTCTATTCACGTCCACGCCGAGTTCTCTTCGGGATGACTTCGCAAAGTCACGAGTTTTGTGCCGACGAGAACTACTAGATTCTCTAAAGGCACAACTAGAAGATCAAGAGAGAAGAAAGGAAACTAACCACCAAGAAACGGAATCTAAATTCCGGGAAGGAAGGAGATGCGACCCGCTTCTTCTTCTTCTTCTTTGGCACCTCCTTGGTGGATGTTGCTCACACCAACCTTGAAGATGAGGATGGTGCGCCGGCCCTAGGGTGGTTGTGCGCCGGCCCTAGGGAGGGGATGTGGGCGCCGACCCTAAGGGGAAGAGAGGGGAAGAGAATAAGTGAGAGAGAAAGAGAACTACTAGATCTCTTGATAACTCAATTAGGAATTCAAGGCTTGCCTTTGGTTCCTTTATATAGTAGCCTCTCCCTTGCCAAGTCTCCCTCTTAACGGAATTTTCATAAGAAATTTATCCCATAAATTTTCTTATGAATTATTCCGTTTAAACCAAGTTTTATTATAACTAACTTTATAATAAAACAAATTCATCTCTCCTTTTATTATGGAATAAATTTTACAAGAAATTTATAAATTTCCTTATTATGGTAAAATCAATTCATAATTGATTTTATAGAATTAAAATAAACCATTCCATGGATCATTTTAATTTCCATAAAAAAAAATAAATTTCTATAAATTTCTTTATACAAATTTATTTATCCATAATTTATAAAACAAATCGCGCTAGATTTATTTTATTAATTAAACCAAATAAATTGGTTTCTCCCCAAGTGGTGGCCGGCCAAACCAAAGAGGGTTGGCACCCTCTTTGGCCGGCCAAACCGAGCCGAACCCATCGCGAATTAAACTCATTTAATTCGCCCAATAAGCCTTCAAAAGACTTAGCCATTTTTAGCTTCCGTTGCGCCTCTGATTAATTCAGATTCGACTTATTTCTCTTGATCGGAAAATCCAATTTTCAATTTGTTTTAAATCCCTCGGATTACTCGTAGTGCGTGTGACTAAATAAGCTTTCGATTTATGTTGGCCGTCTATAATCAACCAATTATAGAACGATCATGAGTGGCACCTAGTAGTACATCATGACCCCCAATTAATCGAAAGATCAACGGTTGACCTCAGAAGTGATTCTGAAACCCTTCAGCAGCTCTAATGAATCGTGCCTCATTCCCTTCACCATCTTATACCCACTTGGTTCAGGACATGGTCTGTGTGTGTCAGTCCCCACTAGGCTGACTACGTCACACCTAGCCCAAGTAGTGTCTTTCTCATCCTTTGGATTTCTAATTACTCTCATGTATTTAAGAGACTCATACTGTAAACATGATATGCTCTGGCCAGAGGCTTTGAGTAACAATCCGACGATAGGCCTGGGTATACATCTCCTCGCAAGGAGTGGTGAATCCTTTATAGGCTGTTCAAACATCTTCGGGCACTTCGGCTTATACCCAACCATCCTGGGTCCACACCTCCTTGGAGATGCTTGCTTAAGATGTTAAAGTATAAGTCTCCATGACCAAGATGACTTGAACACCGCAAGTCAAAGGAACATCGCACTTAAGCTGCGGTAAGAACTTCATTGACATATCTATATGTAGATTACCATATGAAGTTTTACAGCTAGTCACTCCAATGAACTAGTTCCCTTAACTAGCATCCATGTTTATCTCCGGACATCCCAATGTCACCAGCCAGTGAAAATCAGCTGATTAGAGAATAACCCATGCTAGTCTCAACAGAATTGATAGTGTCTGTTTTTATTAATTCATCGACTAGGGATATTTTCAATACTTCACAATTGCACATGTAGAGATAATCACTAGTTATGATCCCATCACAAATTCTCTTATGCTGTGAATTGTATTGCGGACATTCAGTAGATGAGTTTAAGATCCCAATCAAATACATAAACATGTATACTCAAATAGTGAATTATCATTTATTAAAATAAATGTTTACAACCATAAGACGATTGCCTTAGGACACTTCTCTCATATCACTAACAAGTTGGGACCGGGTGCATGTTGACAAGGATACGGGTTCGTAAAATTTTAAATTTTTACGTGCAGCGGAAGAATTAGCATAAAATAATTTCTCAAATTATTTTAACCACGTATCTAGCATGCAACCTTATGATGTGTGGACATGATCATAAATTAAAACTTTGCGAAAAAGTAAACTAATTTACTTTGTACCTCGCGTAACTCGAAGAAAGGGACGAGATCCAACCGTAGCGTCCCTTGGAAGCTTCGCCTCTATTCGCGTCCACGCCGAGTTCTCTTCGGGATGACTTCGCAAAGCCACAAGTTTCGTGCCGACGAGAACTACTAGATTCTCCAAAGGCACAACTAGAATATCAAGAGAGAAGGATGGAAACTAACCACCAAGTAACGGAATCAAGATTCCGAGGAAAGGAAGGAAGGAGACGCGACCCGCTTCTTCTTCTTCTTTGGCACCTTCTTGGTGGAGGAGACTCACGGCAACCCTAGGTGGTGCGCCGGCCCTAGGGAGAGAAAGGGGCGCCGGCCCTAGAGAGAGAAAGGGGGCGCCGACCCTAGAGAGAGAAAGGGGCACCGGAGAGAGAGGTAGAGAATAAGAGAGAGAGAGCTACTCTTGATTGCTTAATCATTGGAATTCAAGGCTTGCCTTGGTTCCTTTATATAGTAGCCTCTCCTTCGCCAAGTCTCCCTTTTAACGGAATAAATTTACATAAGAAATTTATCTTATAAATTTTCTTATGAATTATTCTGTTATGCCAAGTTTTATTATAACTAAATTTATAATAAAACAAACACATCTCCCAATTTATTATGGAATAAATTTTTACAAGAAATTTATTATATAAATTTTTCTTATCATGGAAAAATCAATTCACAATTGATTTTATAAAATAAACTATTTAAAGTTTATTTTAATCTCCATGAAAATAAATTTATTTATATAAATTTCTTTATATAAATTTATTTATTCATAATTTTATAAAACAAATCGCGCTTGATTTATTTTATAATTTAAACCAAATAAATTGGTTTTCTCTCCATGTGGTGGCCAGCCAAACCAAAGAGGGTGGGCACCCTCTTTGGCCGGCCACACCAAGCCAACTCCTCGCGAATTAAACTCATTTAATTCGCCCAATAAGCCTTCAAAAGACTTAGCCGTTTTAAGCTTCCGACGCGCCTCTGATAAATTCAGATTCGACTTATTTCTCTTGATCGGAAAATCCAATTTTTAACTCATTTTAAATCCCTCGGATTACTCGTTGTGTGTGTGACTAAATAGGCTTTCGATTTATGTTGGCCATCTATAATTAACCAATTATAGAACGATCATGAGTGACACCTAGTAGTACATCATGATCCCCAATTAATCGAAAGATCAACGGTTGACCTCAGAAATAATTCTGAAACCCTTCAACAGCTCTAATGAATCGTGCCTCATTCCCTTCACCATCTTATACCCACTTGGTTCAGGACATGGTCTGTGTATGTGTCAGTCCCCACTAGGCTGACTACGTCACACCTAGCCCAAAGTAACGTTCTCTCGTCCTTTGGATTTCTAATTACTCTCATGTATTTAAGAGACTCATACTCTAAACATGTCTATGCTCTGGCCAGAGGCTTTGGAGTAACAATCCGACGATAGGCCTTGGGTATACATCTCCTCGCAAGGAGTGGTGAATCCTTTGTAGGATGTTCAAACTTCTTCGGGCACTTCAGCTTATACCCAACCATCCTGGTCCACACCTCCTTAGAGATGCTTGCTTAAGATGTCAAAGTATAAGTCTCCGTGACAAGATGACTTGAACACGGCAAGTCAAAGGAACATCGCACTTAAGCTGCAGTAAAACATTCATTGACATATCTATATGTAGATTACCATATGAAGTTTTACAGTCAGTCACTCCAATGAACTAGTTCCCTTAACTAACATCCATGTTTATCTCCGGACATCCCAATGTCACTAGCTAGTGTAAATCAGCTGATTAGAGAATAACCCATGCTACTCTCAATAGAATTGATAGTGTCCGTATTTATCAATTCATCGACTAGGGATATTTTCAATACTTCACAATTGCACATGTAGAGATAATCACTAGTTGTGATTCCATCACAAATTCTCTCATGCTGTGAATTGTATTGCGGACATTCAGTAAATGAGTTTAAGATCTCAATCAAATACATGAACATGTATACTCAAATAGTGAATATTCATTTATTAAAGTAAATGATTACAATCATAAGGCGATTGTCTTAGGACACTTCTCTCATATTACTAACAAACTCCCACTTGGCCTAATGCCAATCGCTACGGTATCCAATACCACAGACTCTAACATGACCCTCAAACTTGTTTTGAGGCAAGGCCTTAGTTAAAGGATCCGCTAAATTCCTTTCAGTGGGAATTTTCTCAATTTGTATATCATTCCTACTTATAATCTCTTCTGATTATGATAGCGGTGGAAGCACGTGTTTGGATCGCTGATGAGACCTTGGTTCCTTTGCTTGTGCAATAGCTCCATTGTTGTCGCAATAAACCGGTATTGCTTCATCAATGGTTGGAACCTCACCAAGTTTGAGACAAACTTCTTGATCCAGACTGCTTCCGTGGTAGAATCCGCTACGGTGTCTTGTTTGGAACTCTTCCAACTTATTGCGCCTCCATTCAAAGTAAATACGTATCCAGACTGAGATTTGGAGTCATCCT